>JAVHZZ010000474.1:0-41668 GCA_036250195.1 Mixophyes australis | reverse complement strand
AGAAGGCACTCGAAAGCCAGAGTGGCCCAGATGACCAGAAGAAGGCACTCGAAAGCCAGAGTGGCCCAGATGACCAGAAGAAGGCACTCGAAAGCCAGAGTGGCCCAGATGACCAGAAGAAGGCACTCGAAAGCCAGAGTGGCCCAGATGACCAGAAGAAGGCACTCGAAAGCCAGAGTGGCCCAGATGACCAGAAGAAGGCACTCGAAAGCCAGAGTGGCCCAGATGACCAGAAGAAGGCACTCGAAAGCCAGAGTGGCCCAGATGACCAGAAGAAGGCACTCGAAAGCCAGAGTGGCCCAGATGACCAGAAGAAGGCACTCGAAAGCCAGAGTGGCCCAGATGACCAGAAGAAGGCACTCGAAAGCCAGAGTGGCCCAGATGACCAGAAGAAGGCACTCGAAAGCCAGAGTGGCCCAGATGACCAGAAGAAGGCACTCGAAAGGCCAGAGTGGCCCAGATGACCAGAAGAAGGCACTCGAAAGGCCAGAGTGGCCCAGATGACCAGAAGAAGGCACTCGAAAGCCAGAGTGGCCCAGATGACCAGAAGAAGGCACTCGAAAGCCAGAGTGGCCCAGATGACCAGAAGAAGGCACTCGAAAGCCAGAGTGGCCCAGATGACCAGAAGAAGGCACTCGAAAGCCAGAGTGGCCCAGATGACCAGAAGAAGGCACTCGAAAGCCAGAGTGGCCCAGATGACCAGAAGAAGGCACTCGAAAGCCAGAGTGGCCCAGATGACCAGAAGAAGGCACTCGAAAGCCAGAGTGGCCCAGATGACCAGAAGAAGGCACTCGAAAGCCAGAGTGGCCCAGATGACCAGAAGAAGGCACTCGAAAGCCAGAGTGGCCCAGATGACCAGAAGAAGGCACTCGAAAGCCAGAGTGGCCCAGATGACCAGAAGAAGGCACTCGAAAGCCAGAGTGGCCCAGATGACCAGAAGAAGGCACTCGAAAGCCAGAGTGGCCCAGATGACCAGAAGAAGGCACTCGAAAGCCAGAGTGGCCCAGATGACCAGAAGAAGGCACTCGAAAGCCAGAGTGGCCCAGATGACCAGAAGAAGGCACTCGAAAGCCAGAGTGGCCCAGATGACCAGAAGAAGGCACTCGAAAGCCAGAGTGGCCCAGATGACCAGAAGAAGGCACTCGAAAGCCAGAGTGGCCCAGATGACCAGAAGAAGGCACTCGAAAGCCAGAGTGGCCCAGATGACCAGAAGAAGGCACTCGAAAGCCAGAGTGGCCCAGATGACCAGAAGAAGGCACTCGAAAGCCAGAGTGGCCCAGATGACCAGAAGAAGGCACTCGAAAGCCAGAGTGGCCCAGATGACCAGAAGAAGGCACTCGAAAGCCAGAGTGGCCCAGATGACCAGAAGAAGGCACTCGAAAGCCAGAGTGGCCCAGATGACCAGAAGAAGGCACTCGAAAGCCAGAGTGGCCCAGATGACCAGAAGAAGGCACTCGAAAGCCAGAGTGGCCCAGATGACCAGAAGAAGGCACTCGAAAGCCAGAGTGGCCCAGATGACCAGAAGAAGGCACTCGAAAGCCAGAGTGGCCCAGATGACCAGAAGAAGGCACTCGAAAGCCAGAGTGGCCCAGATGACCAGAAGAAGGCACTCGAAAGCCAGAGTGGCCCAGATGACCAGAAGAAGGCACTCGAAAGCCAGAGTGGCCCAGATGACCAGAAGAAGGCACTCGAAAGCCAGAGTGGCCCAGATGACCAGAAGAAGGCACTCGAAAGCCAGAGTGGCCCAGATGACCAGAAGAAGGCACTCGAAAGCCAGAGTGGCCCAGATGACCAGAAGAAGGCACTCGAAAGCCAGAGTGGCCCAGATGACCAGAAGAAGGCACTCGAAAGCCAGAGTGGCCCAGATGACCAGAAGAAGGCACTCGAAAGCCAGAGTGGCCCAGATGACCAGAAGAAGGCACTCGAAAGCCAGAGTGGCCCAGATGACCAGAAGAAGGCACTCGAAAGCCAGAGTGGCCCAGATGACCAGAAGAAGGCACTCGAAAGCAGAGTGGCCCAGATGACCAGAAGAAGGCACTCGAAAGCCAGAGTGGCCCAGATGACCAGAAGAAGGCACTCGAAAGCCAGAGTGGCCCAGATGACCAGAAGAAGGCACTCGAAAGCCAGAGTGGCCCAGATGACCAGAAGAAGGCACTCGAAAGCCAGAGTGGCCCAGATGACCAGAAGAAGGCACTCGAAAGGCCAGAGTGGCCCAGATGACCAGAAGAAGGCACTCGAAAGCCAGAGTGGCCCAGATGACCAGAAGAAGGCACTCGAAAGGCAGAGTGGCCCAGATGACCAGAAGAAGGCACTCGAAAGCCAGAGTGGCCCAGATGACCAGAAGAAGGCACTCGAAAGCCAGAGTGGCCCAGATGACCAGAAGAAGGCACTCGAAAGGCAGAGTGGCCCAGATGACCAGAAGAAGGCACTCGAAAGCCAGAGTGGCCCAGATGACCAGAAGAAGGCACTCGAAAGCCAGAGTGGCCCAGATGACCAGAAGAAGGCACTCGAAAGCCAGAGTGGCCCAGATGACCAGAAGAAGGCACTCGAAAGCCAGAGTGGCCCAGATGACCAGAAGAAGGCACTCGAAAGCCAGAGTGGCCCAGATGACCAGAAGAAGGCACTCGAAAGCCAGAGTGGCCCAGATGACCAGAAGAAGGCACTCGAAAGCCAGAGTGGCCCAGATGACCAGAAGAAGGCACTCGAAAGCCAGAGTGGCCCAGATGACCAGAAGAAGGCACTCGAAAGCCAGAGTGGCCCAGATGACCAGAAGAAGGCACTCGAAAGCCAGAGTGGCCCAGATGACCAGAAGAAGGCACTCGAAAGCCAGAGTGGCCCAGATGACCAGAAGAAGGCACTCGAAAGGCCAGAGTGGCCCAGATGACCAGAAGAAGGCACTCGAAAGCCAGAGTGGCCCAGATGACCAGAAGAAGGCACTCGAAAGCCAGAGTGGCCCAGATGACCAGAAGAAGGCACTCGAAAGCCAGAGTGGCCCAGATGACCAGAAGAAGGCACTCGAAAGCCAGAGTGGCCCAGATGACCAGAAGAAGGCACTCGAAAGCCAGAGTGGCCCAGATGACCAGAAGAAGGCACTCGAAAGCCAGAGTGGCCCAGATGACCAGAAGAAGGCACTCGAAAGCCAGAGTGGCCCAGATGACCAGAAGAAGGCACTCGAAAGCCAGAGTGGCCCAGATGACCAGAAGAAGGCACTCGAAAGCCAGAGTGGCCCAGATGACCAGAAGAAGGCACTCGAAAGCCAGAGTGGCCCAGTGGCCCAGATGACCAGAAGAAGGCACTCGAAAGCAGAGTGGCCCAGATGACCAGAAGAAGGCACTCGAAAGGCAGAGTGGCCCAGATGACCAGAAGAAGGCACTCGAAAGGCAGAGTGGCCCCAGATGACCAGAAGAAGGCACTCGAAAGGCAGAGTGGCCCAGATGACCAGAAGAAGGCACTCGAAAGGCAGAGTGGCCCAGATGACCAGAAGAAGGCACTCGAAAGGCAGAGTGGCCCAGATGACCAGAAGAAGGCACTCGAAAGGCAGAGTGGCCC
This sequence comes from Mixophyes australis, assembly GCA_036250195.1. Lineage (NCBI taxonomy): Eukaryota > Metazoa > Chordata > Amphibia > Anura > Limnodynastidae > Mixophyes > Mixophyes australis. The sequence goes on along the minus strand of JAVHZZ010000474.1, from coordinate 38,119 downwards.
AGATGACCAGAAGAAGGCACTCGAAAGGCAGAGTGGCCCAGATGACCAGAAGAAGGCACTCGAAAGGCAGAGTGGCCCAGATGACCAGAAGAAGGCACTCGAAAGGCAGAGTGGCCCAGATGACCAGAAGAAGGCACTCGAAAGGCAGAGTGGCCCAGATGACCAGAAGAAGGCACTCGAAAGGCAGAGTGGCCCAGATGACCAGAAGAAGGCACTCGAAAGGCAGAGTGGCCCAGATGACCAGAAGAAGGCACTCGAAAGGCAGAGTGGCCCAGATGACCAGAAGAAGGCACTCGAAAGGCAGAGTGGCCCAGATGACCAGAAGAAGGCACTCGAAAGGCAGAGTGGCCCAGATGACCAGAAGAAGGCACTCGAAAGGCAGAGTGGCCCAGATGACCAGAAGAAGGCACTCGAAAGGCAGAGTGGCCCAGATGACCAGAAGAAGGCACTCGAAAGGCAGAGTGGCCCAGATGACCAGAAGAAGGCACTCGAAAGGCAGAGTGGCCCAGATGACCAGAAGAAGGCACTCGAAAGGCAGAGTGGCCCAGATGACCAGAAGAAGGCACTCGAAAGGCAGAGTGGCCCAGATGACCAGAAGAAGGCACTCGAAAGGCAGAGTGGCCCAGATGACCAGAAGAAGGCACTCGAAAGGCCAGAGTGGCCCAGATGACCAGAAGAAGGCACTCGAAAGGCAGAGTGGCCCAGATGACCAGAAGAAGGCACTCGAAAGGCAGAGTGGCCCAGATGACCAGAAGAAGGCACTCGAAAGGCAGAGTGGCCCAGATGACCAGAAGAAGGCACTCGAAAGGCAGAGTGGCCCAGATGACCAGAAGAAGGCACTCGAAAGGCAGAGTGGCCCAGATGACCAGAAGAAGGCACTCGAAAGGCAGAGTGGCCCAGATGACCAGAAGAAGGCACTCGAAAGGCAGAGTGGCCCAGATGACCAGAAGAAGGCACTCGAAAGGCAGAGTGGCCCAGATGACCAGAAGAAGGCACTCGAAAGGCAGAGTGGCCCAGATGACCAGAAGAAGGCACTCGAAAGGCAGAGTGGCCCAGATGACCAGAAGAAGGCACTCGAAAGGCCAGAGTGGCCCAGATGACCAGAAGAAGGCACTCGAAAGCCAGAGTGGCCCAGATGACCAGAAGAAGGCACTCGAAAGGCCAGAGTGGCCCAGATGACCAGAAGAAGGCACTCGAAAGGCAGAGTGGCCCAGATGACCAGAAGAAGGCACTCGAAAGGCAGAGTGGCCCAGATGACCAGAAGAAGGCACTCGAAAGGCAGAGTGGCCCAGATGACCAGAAGAAGGCACTCGAAAGGCAGAGTGGCCCAGATGACCAGAAGAAGGCACTCGAAAGCCAGAGTGGCCCAGATGACCAGAAGAAGGCACTCGAAAGCCAGAGTGGCCCAGATGACCAGAAGAAGGCACTCGAAAGCCAGAGTGGCCCAGATGACCAGAAGAAGGCACTCGAAAGCCAGAGTGCCCAGAGTGGCACTCGAAAGCCAGAGTGGCCCAGATGACCAGAAGAAGGAACTCGAAAGCCAGAGTGGCCCAGATGACCAGAAGAAGGAACTCGAAAGCCAGAGTGGCCCAGATGACCAGAAGAAGGCACTCGAAAGCCAGAGTGGCCCAGATGACCAGAAGAAGGCACTCGAAAGCCAGAGTGGCCCAGATGACCAGAAGAAGGCACTCGAAAGCCAGAGTGGCCCAGATGACCAGAAGAAGAAGGCACTCGAAAGCCAGAGTGGCCCAGATGACCAGAAGAAGGCACTCGAAAGCCAGAGTGGCCCAGATGACCAGAAGAAGGCACTCGAAAGCCAGAGTGGCCCAGATGACCAGAAGAAGGCACTCGAAAGCCAGAGTGGCCCAGATGACCAGAAGAAGGCACTCGAAAGCCAGAGTGGCCCAGATGACCAGAAGAAGGCACTCGAAAGCCAGAGTGGCCCAGATGACCAGAAGAAGGCACTCGAAAGCCAGAGTGGCCCAGATGACCAGAAGAAGGCACTCGAAAGCCAGAGTGGCCCAGATGACCAGAAGAAGGCACTCGAAAGCCAGAGTGGCCCAGATGACCAGAAGATGGCACTCGAAAGCCAGAGTGGCCCAGATGACCAGAAGAAGGCACTCGAAAGCCAGAGTGGCCCAGATGACCAGAAGAAGGCACTCGAAAGCCAGAGTGGCCCAGATGACCAGAAGAAGGCACTCGAAAGCCAGAGTGGCCCAGATGACCAGAAGAAGGCACTCGAAAGCCAGAGTGGCCCAGATGACCAGAAGAAGGCACTCGAAAGCCAGAGTGGCCCAGATGACCAGAAGAAGGCACTCGAAAGCCAGAGTGGCCCAGATGACCAGAAGAAGGCACTCGAAAGCCAGAGTGGCCCAGATGACCAGAAGAAGGCACTCGAAAGCCAGAGTGGCCCAGATGACCAGAAGAAGGCACTCGAAAGCCAGAGTGGCCCAGATGACCAGAAGAAGGCACTCGAAAGCCAGAGTGGCCCAGATGACCAGAAGAAGGCACTCGAAAGCCAGAGTGGCCCAGATGACCAGAAGAAGGCACTCGAAAGCCAGAGTGGCCCAGATGACCAGAAGAAGGCACTCGAAAGCCAGAGTGGCCCAGATGACCAGAAGAAGGCACTCGAAAGCCAGAGTGGCCCAGATGACCAGAAGAAGGCACTCGAAAGCCAGAGTGGCCCAGATGACCAGAAGAAGGCACTCGAAAGCCAGAGTGGCCCAGATGACCAGAAGAAGGCACTCGAAAGCCAGAGTGGCCCAGATGACCAGAAGAAGGCACTCGAAAGCCAGAGTGGCCCAGATGACCAGAAGAAGGCACTCGAAAGCCAGAGTGGCCCAGATGACCAGAAGAAGGCACTCGAAAGCCAGAGTGGCCCAGATGACCAGAAGAAGGCACTCGAAAGCCAGAGTGGCCCAGATGACCAGAAGAAGGCACTCGAAAGCCAGAGTGGCCCAGATGACCAGAAGAAGGCACTCGAAAGCCAGAGTGGCCCAGATGACCAGAAGAAGGCACTCGAAAGCCAGAGTGGCCCAGATGACCAGAAGAAGGCACTCGAAAGCCAGAGTGGCCCAGATGACCAGAAGAAGGCACTCGAAAGCCAGAGTGGCCCAGATGACCAGAAGAAGGCACTCGAAAGCCAGAGTGGCCCAGATGACCAGAAGAAGGCACTCGAAAGCCAGAGTGGCCCAGATGACCAGAAGAAGGCACTCGAAAGCCAGAGTGGCCCAGATGACCAGAAGAAGGCACTCGAAAGCCAGAGTGGCCCAGATGACCAGAAGAAGGCACTCGAAAGCCAGAGTGGCCCAGATGACCAGAAGAAGGCACTCGAAAGCCAGAGTGGCCCAGATGACCAGAAGAAGGCACTCGAAAGCCAGAGTGGCCCAGATGACCAGAAGAAGGCACTCGAAAGCCAGAGTGGCCCAGGTGACCAAAAGAAGGCACTCGAAAGCCAGAGTGACCCAGGTGACCAGAAGAAGGCACTCGAAAGCCAGAGTGGCCCAGATGACCAGAAGAAGGCACTCGAAAGGCAGAGTGGTCCAGATGACCAGAAGAAGGCACTCGAAAGGAAGAGTGGCCCAGATGACCAGAAGAAGGCACTCGAAAGCCATAGTGCCCAGAGTGGCACTCGAAAGGCAGAGTGGCCCAGATGACCAGAAGAAGGCACTCGAAAGGCAGAGTGGTCCAGATGACCAGAAGAAGGCACTCGAAAGGAAGAGTGGCCCAGATGACCAGAAGAAGGCACTCGAAAGCCATAGTGCCCAGAGTGGCACTCGAAAGCCAGAGTGGCCCAGATGACCAAAAGAAGGCACTCGAAAGCCAGAGTGACCCAGGTGACCAGAAGAAGGCACTCGAAAGCCAGAGTGGCCCAGATGACCAGAAGAAGGCACTCGAAAGGCAGAGTGGTCCAGATGACCAGAAGAAGGCACTCGAAAGGAAGAGTGGCCCAGATGACCAGAAGAAGGCACTCGAAAGCCATAGTGCCCAGAGTGGCACTCGAAAGCCAGAGTGGCCCAGATGACCAGAAGAAGGCACTCGAAAGCCAGAGTGGCCCAGATGACCAGAAGAAGGCACTCGAAAGCCAGAGTGGCCAAGATGACCAGAAGAAGGCACTCGAAAGCCAGAGTGGCCCAGATGACCAGAAGAAGGCACTCGAAAGCCAGAGTGGCCCAGATGACCAGAAGAAGGCACTCGAAAGCCAGAGTGGCCCAGATGACCAGAAGAAGGCACTCGAAAGCCAGAGTGGCCCAGATGACCAGAAGAAGGCACTCGAAAGCCAGAGTGGCCCAGATGACCAGAAGAAGGCACTCGAAAGCCAGAGTGGCCCAGATGACCAGAAGAAGGCACTCGAAAGCCAGAGTGGCCCAGATGACCAGAAGAAGGCACTCGAAAGCCAGAGTGCCCAGAGTGGCACTCGAAAGCTAGAGTGGCCCAGATGACCAGAAGAAGGCACTCGAAAGCTAGAGTGGCCCAGATGACCAGAAGAAGGCACTCGAAAGCCAGAGTGGCCCAGATGACCAAAAGAAGGCACTCGAAAGCCAGAGTGACCCAGGTGACCAGAAGAAGGCACTCGAAAGCCAGAGTGGCCCAGATGACCAGAAGAAGGCACTCGAAAGGCAGAGTGGTCCAGATGACCAGAAGAAGGCACTCGAAAGGAAGAGTGGCCCAGATGACCAGAAGAAGGCACTCGAAAGCCATAGTGCCCAGAGTGGCACTCGAAAGCCAGAGTGGCCCAGATGACCAAAAGAAGGCACTCGAAAGCCAGAGTGACCCAGGTGACCAGAAGAAGGCACTCGAAAGCCAGAGTGACCCAGGTGACCAGAAGAAGGCACTCGAAAGCCAGAGTGACCCAGGTGACCAGAAGAAGGCACTCGAAAGCCAGAGTGGCCCAGATGACCAGAAGAAGGCACTCGAAAGGCAGAGTGGTCCAGATGACCAGAAGAAGGCACTCGAAAGGAAGAGTGGCCCAGATGACCAGAAGAAGGCACTCGAAAGCCATAGTGCCCAGAGTGGCACTCGAAAGCCAGAGTGGCCCAGATGACCAGAAGAAGGCACTCGAAAGCCAGAGTGGCCCAGATGACCAGAAGAAGGCACTCGAAAGCCAGAGTGGCCCAGATGACCAGAAGAAGGCACTCGAAAGCCAGAGTGGCCCAGATGACCAGAAGAAGGCACTCGAAAGCCAGAGTGGCCCAGATGACCAGAAGAAGGCACTCGAAAGCCAGAGTGGCCCAGATGACCAGAAGAAGGCACTCGAAAGCCAGAGTGGCCCAGATGACCAGAAGAAGGCACTCGAAAGCCAGAGTGGCCCAGATGACCAGAAGAAGGCACTCGAAAGCCAGAGTGGCCCAGATGACCAGAAGAAGGCACTCGAAAGCCAGAGTGGCCCAGATGACCAGAAGAAGGCACTCGAAAGCCAGAGTGGCCCAGATGACCAGAAGAAGGCACTCGAAAGCCAGAGTGGCCCAGATGACCAGAAGAAGGCACTCGAAAGCCAGAGTGGCCCAGATGACCAGAAGAAGGCACTCGAAAGCCAGAGTGGCCCAGATGACCAGAAGAAGGCACTCGAAAGCCAGAGTGGCCCAGATGACCAGAAGAAGGCACTCGAAAGCCAGAGTGGCCCAGATGACCAGAAGAAGGCACTCGAAAGCCAGAGTGGCCCAGATGACCAGAAGAAGGCACTCGAAAGCCAGAGTGGCCCAGATGACCAGAAGAAGGCACTCGAAAGCCAGAGTGGCCCAGATGACCAGAAGAAGGCACTCGAAAGCCAGAGTGGCCCAGATGACCAGAAGAAGGCACTCGAAAGCCAGAGTGGCCCAGATGACCAGAAGAAGGCACTCGAAAGCCAGAGTGGCCCAGATGACCAGAAGAAGGCACTCGAAAGCCAGAGTGGCCCAGATGACCAGAAGAAGGCACTCGAAAGCCAGAGTGGCCCAGATGACCAGAAGAAGGCACTCGAAAGCCAGAGTGGCCCAGATGACCAGAAGAAGGCACTCGAAAGCCAGAGTGGCCCAGATGACCAGAAGAAGGCACTCGAAAGCCAGAGTGGCCCAGATGACCAGAAGAAGGCACTCGAAAGCCAGAGTGGCCCAGATGACCAGAAGAAGGCACTCGAAAGCCAGAGTGGCCCAGATGACCAGAAGAAGGCACTCGAAAGCCAGAGTGGCCCAGATGACCAGAAGAAGGCACTCGAAAGCCAGAGTGGCCCAGATGACCAGAAGAAGGCACTCGAAAGCCAGAGTGGCCCAGATGACCAGAAGAAGGCACTCGAAAGCCAGAGTGGCCCAGATGACCAGAAGAAGGCACTCGAAAGCCAGAGTGGCCCAGATGACCAGAAGAAGGCACTCGAAAGCCAGAGTGGCCCAGATGACCAGAAGAAGGCACTCGAAAGCCAGAGTGGCCCAGATGACCAGAAGAAGGCACTCGAAAGCCAGAGTGGCCCAGATGACCAGAAGAAGGCACTCGAAAGCCAGAGTGGCCCAGATGACCAGAAGAAGGCACTCGAAAGCCAGAGTGGCCCAGATGACCAGAAGAAGGCACTCGAAAGCCAGAGTGGCCCAGATGACCAGAAGAAGGCACTCGAAAGCCAGAGTGGCCCAGATGACCAGAAGAAGGCACTCGAAAGCCAGAGTGGCCCAGATGACCAGAAGAAGGCACTCGAAAGCCAGAGTGGCCCAGATGACCAGAAGAAGGCACTCGAAAGCCAGAGTGGCCCAGATGACCAGAAGAAGGCACTCGAAAGCCAGAGTGGCCCAGATGACCAGAAGAAGGCACTCGAAAGCCAGAGTGGCCCAGATGACCAGAAGAAGGCACTCGAAAGCCAGAGTGGCCCAGATGACCAGAAGAAGGCACTCGAAAGCCAGAGTGGCCCAGATGACCAGAAGAAGGCACTCGAAAGCCAGAGTGGCCCAGATGACCAAAAGAAGGCACTCGAAAGCCAGAGTGGCCCAGATGACCAGAAGAAGGCACTCGAAAGCCAGAGTGGCCCAGATGACCAGAAGAAGGCACTCGAAAGCCAGAGTGGCCCAGATGACCAGAAGAAGGCACTCGAAAGCCAGAGTGGCCCAGATGACCAGAAGAAGGCACTCGAAAGCCAGAGTGGCCCAGATGACCAGAAGAAGGCACTCGAAAGCCAGAGTGGCCCAGATGACCAGAAGAAGGCACTCGAAAGCCAGAGTGGCCCAGATGACCAGAAGAAGGCACTCGAAAGCCAGAGTGGCCCAGATGACCAGAAGAAGGCACTCGAAAGCCAGAGTGGCCCAGATGACCAGAAGAAGGCACTCGAAAGCCAGAGTGGCCCAGATGACCAGAAGAAGGCACTCGAAAGCCAGAGTGGCCCAGATGACCAGAAGAAGGCACTCGAAAGCCAGAGTGGCCCAGATGACCAGAAGAAGGCACTCGAAAGCCAGAGTGGCCCAGATGACCAGAAGAAGGCACTCGAAAGCCAGAGTGGCCCAGATGACCAGAAGAAGGCACTCGAAAGCCAGAGTGGCCCAGATGACCAGAAGAAGGCACTCGAAAGCCAGAGTGGCCCAGATGACCAAAAGAAGGCACTCGAAAGCCAGAGTGGCCCAGATGACCAGAAGAAGGCACTCGAAAGCCAGAGTGGCCCAGATGACCAGAAGAAGGCACTCGAAAGCCAGAGTGGCCCAGATGACCAGAAGAAGGCACTCGAAAGCCAGAGTGGCCCAGATGACCAGAAGAAGGCACTCGAAAGCCAGAGTGGCCCAGATGACCAGAAGAAGGCACTCGAAAGCCAGAGTGGCCCAGATGACCAGAAGAAGGCACTCGAAAGCCAGAGTGGCCCAGATGACCAGAAGAAGGCACTCGAAAGCCAGAGTGGCCCAGATGACCAGAAGAAGGCACTCGAAAGCCAGAGTGGCCCAGATGACCAGAAGAAGGCACTCGAAAGCCAGAGTGGCCCAGATGACCAGAAGAAGGCACTCGAAAGCCAGAGTGGCCCAGATGACCAGAAGAAGGCACTCGAAAGCCAGAGTGGCCCAGATGACCAAAAGAAGGCACTCGAAAGCCAGAGTGGCCCAGATGACCAGAAGAAGGCACTCGAAAGCCAGAGTGGCCCAGATGACCAGAAGAAGGCACTCGAAAGCCAGAGTGGCCCAGATGACCAGAAGAAGGCACTCGAAAGCCAGAGTGGCCCAGATGACCAGAAGAAGGCACTCGAAAGCCAGAGTGGCCCAGATGACCAGAAGAAGGCACTCGAAAGCCAGAGTGGCCCAGATGACCAGAAGAAGGCACTCGAAAGCCAGAGTGGCCCAGATGACCAGAAGAAGGCACTCGAAAGCCAGAGTGGCCCAGATGACCAGAAGAAGGCACTCGAAAGCCAGAGTGGCCCAGGTGACCAGAAGAAGGCACTCGAAAGCCAGAGTGGCCCAGGTGACCAGAAGAAGGCACTCGAAAGCCAGAGTGGCCCAGGTGACCAGAAGAAGGCACTCGAAAGCCAGAGTGGCCCAGGTGACCAGAAGAAGGCACTCGAAAGCCAGAGTGGCCCAGATGACCAGAAGAAGGCACTCGAAAGCCAGAGTGGCCCAGATGACCAGAAGAAGGCACTCGAAAGCCAGAGTGGCCCAGATGACCAGAAGAAGGCACTCGAAAGCCATAGTGCCCAGAGTGGCACTCGAAAGCCAGAGTGGCCCAGATGACCAGAAGAAGGCACTCGAAAGCCAGAGTGGCCCAGATGACCAAAAGAAGGCACTCGAAAGGCAGAGTGGTCCAGATGACCAGAAGAAGGCACTCGAAAGGAAGAGTGGCCCAGATGACCAGAAGAAGGCACTCGAAAGCCAGAGTGGCCCAGATGACCAGAAGAAGGCACTCGAAAGCCAGAGTGGCCCAGATGACCAGAAGAAGGCACTCGAAAGCCAGAGTGGCCCAGGTGACCAGAAGAAGGCACTCGAAAGCCAGAGTGGCCCAGGTGACCAGAAGAAGGCACTCGAAAGCCAGAGTGGCCCAGATGACCAGAAGAAGGCACTCGAAAGCCAGAGTGGCCCAGGTGACCAGAAGAAGGCACTCGAAAGCCAGAGTGGCCCAGATGACCAGAAGAAGGCACTCGAAAGCCAGAGTGGCCCAGATGACCAGAAGAAGGCACTCGAAAGCCAGAGTGGCCCAGATGACCAGAAGAAGGCACTCGAAAGCCATAGTGCCCAGAGTGGCACTCGAAAGCCAGAGTGGCCCAGATGACCAGAAGAAGGCACTCGAAAGCCAGAGTGGCCCAGATGACCAAAAGAAGGCACTCGAAAGGCAGAGTGGTCCAGATGACCAGAAGAAGGCACTCGAAAGGAAGAGTGGCCCAGATGACCAGAAGAAGGCACTCGAAAGCCAGAGTGGCCCAGATGACCAGAAGAAGGCACTCGAAAGCCAGAGTGGCCCAGATGACCAGAAGAAGGCACTCGAAAGCCAGAGTGGCCCAGATGACCAGAAGAAGGCACTCGAAAGCCAGAGTGGCCCAGATGACCAGAAGAAGGCACTCGAAAGCCAGAGTGGCCCAGGTGACCAGAAGAAGGCACTCGAAAGCCAGAGTGGCCCAGATGACCAGAAGAAGGCACTCGAAAGCCAGAGTGGCCCAGATGACCAAAAGAAGGCACTCGAAAGGCAGAGTGGTCCAGATGACCAGAAGAAGGCACTCGAAAGGAAGAGTGGCCCAGATGACCAGAAGAAGGCACTCGAAAGCCATAGTGCCCAGAGTGGCACTCGAAAGCCAGAGTGGCCCAGATGACCAGAAGAAGGCACTCGAAAGCCAGAGTGGCCCAGGTGACCAGAAGAAGGCACTCGAAAGCCAGAGTGACCCAGGTGACCAGAAGAAGGCACTCGAAAGCCAGAGTGACCCAGGTGACCAGAAGAAGGCACTCGAAAGGCAGAGTGGCCCAGATGACCAGAAGAAGGCACTCGAAAGGCAGAGTGGCCCAGATGACCAGAAGAAGGCACTCGAAAGGCAGAGTGGCCCAGATGACCAGAAGAAGGCACTCGAAAGGCAGAGTGGCCCAGATGACCAGAAGAAGGCACTCGAAAGGCAGAGTGGCCCAGATGACCAGAAGAAGGCACTCGAAAGGCAGAGTGGCCCAGATGACCAGAAGAAGGCACTCGAAAGGCAGAGTGGCCCAGATGACCAGAAGAAGGCACTCGAAAGGCAGAGTGGCCCAGATGACCAGAAGAAGGCACTCGAAAGGCAGAGTGGCCCAGATGACCAGAAGAAGGCACTCGAAAGGCAGAGTGGCCCAGATGACCAGAAGAAGGCACTCGAAAGGCAGAGTGGCCCAGATGACCAGAAGAAGGCACTCGAAAGGCAGAGTGGCCCAGATGACCAGAAGAAGGCACTCGAAAGGCAGAGTGGCCCAGATGACCAGAAGAAGGCACTCGAAAGGCAGAGTGGCCCAGATGACCAGAAGAAGGCACTCGAAAGGCAGAGTGGCCCAGATGACCAGAAGAAGGCACTCGAAAGCCAGAGTGGCCCAGATGACCAGAAGAAGGCACTCGAAAGGCAGAGTGGCCCAGATGACCAGAAGAAGGCACTCGAAAGGCAGAGTGGCCCAGATGACCAGAAGAAGGCACTCGAAAGCCAGAGTGGCCCAGATGACCAGAAGAAGGCACTCGAAAGCCAGAGTGGCCCAGATGACCAGAAGAAGGCACTCGAAAGCCAGAGTGCCCAGAGTGGCACTCGAAAGCCAGAGTGGCCCAGATGACCAGAAGAAGGAACTCGAAAGCCAGAGTGGCCCAGATGACCAGAAGAAGGAACTCGAAAGCCAGAGTGGCCCAGATGACCAGAAGAAGGAACTCGAAAGCCAGAGTGGCCCAGATGACCAGAAGAAGGCACTCGAAAGCCAGAGTGGCCCAGATGACCAGAAGAAGGCACTCGAAAGCCAGAGTGGCCCAGATGACCAGAAGAAGGCACTCGAAAGCCAGAGTGGCCCAGATGACCAGAAGAAGGCACTCGTAAGCCAGAGTGGCCCAGATGACCAGAAGAAGGCACTCGAAAGCCAGAGTGGCCCAGATGACCAGAAGAAGGCACTCGAAAGCCAGAGTGGCCCAGATGACCAGAAGAAGGCACTCGAAAGCCAGAGTGGCCCAGATGACCAGAAGAAGGCACTCGAAAGCCAGAGTGGCCCAGATGACCAGAAGAAGGCACTCGAAAGCCAGAGTGGCCCAGATGACCAGAAGAAGGCACTCGAAAGCCAGAGTGGCCCAGATGACCAGAAGAAGGCACTCGAAAGCCAGAGTGGCCCAGATGACCAGAAGAAGGCACTCGAAAGCCAGAGTGGCCCAGATGACCAGAAGAAGGCACTCGAAAGCCAGAGTGGCCCAGATGACCAGAAGAAGGCACTCGAAAGCCAGAGTGGCCCAGATGACCAGAAGAAGGCACTCGAAAGCCAGAGTGGCCCAGATGACCAGAAGAAGGCACCCGAAAGCCAGAGTGGCCCAGATGACCAGAAGAAGGCACCCGAAAGCCAGAGTGGCCCAGATGACCAGAAGAAGGCACCCGAAAGCCAGAGTGGCCCAGATGACCAGAAGAAGGCACCCGAAAGCCAGAGTGGCCCAGATGACCAGAAGAAGGCACCCGAAAGCCAGAGTGGCCCAGATGACCAGAAGAAGGCACCCGAAAGCCAGAGTGGCCCAGATGACCAGAAGAAGGCACTCGAAAGCCAGAGTGGCCCAGATGACCAGAAGAAGGCACTCGAAAGCCAGAGTGGCCCAGATGACCAGAAGAAGGCACTCGAAAGCCAGAGTGGCCCAGATGACCAGAAGAAGGCACTCGAAAGCCAGAGTGGCCCAGATGACCAGAAGAAGGCACTCGAAAGCCAGAGTGGCCCAGATGACCAGAAGAAGGCACTCGAAAGCCAGAGTGGCCCAGATGACCAGAAGAAGGCACTCGAAAGCCAGAGTGGCCCAGATGACCAGAAGAAGGCACTCGAAAGCCAGAGTGGCCCAGATGACCAGAAGAAGGCACTCGAAAGCCAGAGTGCCCAGAGTGGCACTCGAAAGCTAGAGTGGCCCAGATGACCAGAAGAAGGCACTCGAAAGCTAGAGTGGCCCAGATGACCAGAAGAAGGCACTCGAAAGCCAGAGTGGCCCAGGTGACCAAAAGAAGGCACTCGAAAGCCAGAGTGACCCAGGTGACCAGAAGAAGGCACTCGAAAGGCAGAGTGGTCCAGATGACCAGAAGAAGGCACTCGAAAGGAAGAGTGGCCCAGATGACCAGAAGAAGGCACTCGAAAGCCATAGTGCCCAGAGTGGCACTCGAAAGCCAGAGTGGCCCAGATGACCAGAAGAAGGCACTCGAAAGGCAGAGTGGTCCAGATGACCAGAAGAAGGCACTCGAAAGAAAGAGTGGCCCAGATGACCAGAAGAAGGCACTCGAAAGCCATAGTGCCCAGAGTGGCACTCGAAAGCCAGAGTGGCCCAGATGACCAAAAGAAGGCACTCGAAAGCCAGAGTGACCCAGGTGACCAGAAGAAGGCACTCGAAAGCCAGAGTGGCCCAGATGACCAGAAGAAGGCACTCGAAAGGCAGAGTGGTCCAGATGACCAGAAGAAGGCACTCGAAAGGAAGAGTGGCCCAGATGACCAGAAGAAGGCACTCGAAAGCCATAGTGCCCAGAGTGGCACTCGAAAGCCAGAGTGGCCCAGATGACCAGAAGAAGGCACTCGAAAGCCAGAGTGGCCCAGATGACCAGAAGAAGGCACTCGAAAGCCAGAGTGGCCAAGATGACCAGAAGAAGGCACTCGAAAGCCAGAGTGGCCCAGATGACCAGAAGAAGGCACTCGAAAGCCAGAGTGGCCCAGATGACCAGAAGAAGGCACTCGAAAGCCAGAGTGGCCCAGATGACCAGAAGAAGGCACTCGAAAGCCAGAGTGGCCCAGATGACCAGAAGAAGGCACTCGAAAGCCAGAGTGGCCCAGATGACCAGAAGAAGGCACTCGAAAGCCAGAGTGGCCCAGATGACCAGAAGAAGGCACTCGAAAGCCAGAGTGGCCCAGATGACCAGAAGAAGGCACTCGAAAGCCAGAGTGGCCCAGATGACCAGAAGAAGGCACTCGAAAGCCAGAGTGGCCCAGATGACCAGAAGAAGGCACTCGAAAGCCAGAGTGGCCCAGATGACCAGAAGAAGGCACTCGAAAGCCAGAGTGCCCAGAGTGGCACTCGAAAGCTAGAGTGGCCCAGATGACCAGAAGAAGGCACTCGAAAGCTAGAGTGGCCCAGATGACCAGAAGAAGGCACTCGAAAGCCAGAGTGGCCCAGATGACCAAAAGAAGGCACTCGAAAGCCAGAGTGACCCAGGTGACCAGAAGAAGGCACTCGAAAGCCAGAGTGGCCAAGATGACCAGAAGAAGGCACTCGAAAGCCAGAGTGGCCCAGATGACCAGAAGAAGGCACTCGAAAGCCAGAGTGGCCCAGATGACCAGAAGAAGGCACTCGAAAGCCAGAGTGGCCCAGATGACCAGAAGAAGGCACTCGAAAGCCAGAGTGGCCCAGATGACCAGAAGAAGGCACTCGAAAGCCAGAGTGGCCCAGATGACCAGAAGAAGGCACTCGAAAGCCAGAGTGGCCCAGATGACCAGAAGAAGGCACTCGAAAGCCAGAGTGGCCCAGATGACCAGAAGAAGGCACTCGAAAGCCAGAGTGGCCCAGATGACCAGAAGAAGGCACTCGAAAGCCAGAGTGGCCCAGATGACCAGAAGAAGGCACTCGAAAGCCAGAGTGGCCCAGATGACCAGAAGAAGGCACTCGAAAGCCAGAGTGGCCCAGATGACCAGAAGAAGGCACTCGAAAGCCAGAGTGGCCCAGATGACCAGAAGAAGGCACTCGAAAGCCAGAGTGGCCCAGATGACCAGAAGAAGGCACTCGAAAGCCAGAGTGGCCCAGATGACCAGAAGAAGGCACTCGAAAGCCAGAGTGGCCCAGATGACCAGAAGAAGGCACTCGAAAGCCAGAGTGGCCCAGATGACCAGAAGAAGGCACTCGAAAGCCAGAGTGGCCCAGATGACCAGAAGAAGGCACTCGAAAGCCAGAGTGGCCCAGATGACCAGAAGAAGGCACTCGAAAGCCAGAGTGGCCCAGATGACCAGAAGAAGGCACTCGAAAGCCAGAGTGCCCAGAGTGGCACTCGAAAGCTAGAGTGGCCCAGATGACCAGAAGAAGGCACTCGAAAGCCAGAGTGGCCCAGATGACCAAAAGAAGGCACTCGAAAGCCAGAGTGACCCAGGTGACCAGAAGAAGGCACTCGAAAGCCAGAGTGGCCCAGATGACCAGAAGAAGGCACTCGAAAGCCAGAGTGGCCCAGATGACCAGAAGAAGGCACTCGAAAGCCAGAGTGGCCCAGATGACCAGAAGAAGGCACTCGAAAGCCAGAGTGGCCCAGATGACCAGAAGAAGGCACTCGAAAGCCAGAGTGGCCCAGATGACCAGAAGAAGGCACTCGAAAGCCAGAGTGGCCCAGATGACCAGAAGAAGGCACTCGAAAGCCAGAGTGGCCCAGATGACCAGAAGAAGGCACTCGAAAGCCAGAGTGGCCCAGATGACCAGAAGAAGGCACTCGAAAGCCAGAGTGGCCCAGATGACCAGAAGAAGGCACTCGAAAGCCAGAGTGGCCCAGATGACCAGAAGAAGGCACTCGAAAGCCAGAGTGGCCCAGATGACCAGAAGAAGGCACTCGAAAGCCAGAGTGGCCCAGATGACCAGAAGAAGGCACTCGAAAGCCAGAGTGGCCCAGATGACCAGAAGAAGGCACTCGAAAGCCAGAGTGGCCCAGATGACCAGAAGAAGGCACTCGAAAGCCAGAGTGGCCCAGATGACCAGAAGAAGGCACTCGAAAGCCAGAGTGGCCCAGATGACCAGAAGAAGGCACTCGAAAGCCAGAGTGGCCCAGATGACCAGAAGAAGGCACTCGAAAGCCAGAGTGGCCCAGATGACCAGAAGAAGGCACTCGAAAGCCAGAGTGGCCCAGATGACCAGAAGAAGGCACTCGAAAGCCAGAGTGGCCCAGATGACCAGAAGAAGGCACTCGAAAGCCAGAGTGGCCCAGATGACCAGAAGAAGGCACTCGAAAGCCAGAGTGGCCCAGATGACCAGAAGAAGGCACTCGAAAGCCAGAGTGGCCCAGATGACCAGAAGAAGGCACTCGAAAGCCAGAGTGGCCCAGATGACCAGAAGAAGGCACTCGAAAGCCAGAGTGGCCCAGATGACCAGAAGAAGGCACTCGAAAGCCAGAGTGGCCCAGATGACCAGAAGAAGGCACTCGAAAGCCAGAGTGGCCCAGATGACCAGAAGAAGGCACTCGAAAGCCAGAGTGGCCCAGATGACCAGAAGAAGGCACTCGAAAGCCAGAGTGGCCCAGATGACCAGAAGAAGGCACTCGAAAGCCAGAGTGGCCCAGATGACCAGAAGAAGGCACTCGAAAGCCAGAGTGGCCCAGATGACCAGAAGAAGGCACTCGAAAGCCAGAGTGGCCCAGATGACCAGAAGAAGGCACTCGAAAGCCAGAGTGGCCCAGATGACCAGAAGAAGGCACTCGAAAGCCAGAGTGGCCCAGATGACCAGAAGAAGGCACTCGAAAGCCAGAGTGGCCCAGATGACCAGAAGAAGGCACTCGAAAGCCAGAGTGGCCCAGATGACCAGAAGAAGGCACTCGAAAGCCAGAGTGGCCCAGATGACCAGAAGAAGGCACTCGAAAGCCAGAGTGGCCCAGATGACCAGAAGAAGGCACTCGAAAGCCAGAGTGGCCCAGATGACCAGAAGAAGGCACTCGAAAGCCAGAGTGGCCCAGATGACCAGAAGAAGGCACTCGAAAGCCAGAGTGGCCCAGATGACCAGAAGAAGGCACTCGAAAGCCAGAGTGGCCCAGATGACCAGAAGAAGGCACTCGAAAGCCAGAGTGGCCCAGATGACCAGAAGAAGGCACTCGAAAGCCAGAGTGGCCCAGATGACCAGAAGAAGGCACTCGAAAGCCAGAGTGGCCCAGATGACCAGAAGAAGGCACTCGAAAGCCAGAGTGGCCCAGATGACCAGAAGAAGGCACTCGAAAGCCAGAGTGGCCCAGATGACCAGAAGAAGGCACTCGAAAGCCAGAGTGGCCCAGATGACCAGAAGAAGGCACTCGAAAGCCAGAGTGGCCCAGATGACCAGAAGAAGGCACTCGAAAGCCAGAGTGGCCCAGATGACCAGAAGAAGGCACTCGAAAGCCAGAGTGGCCCAGATGACCAGAAGAAGGCACTCGAAAGCCAGAGTGGCCCAGATGACCAGAAGAAGGCACTCGAAAGCCAGAGTGGCCCAGATGACCAGAAGAAGGCACTCGAAAGCCAGAGTGGCCCAGATGACCAGAAGAAGGCACTCGAAAGCCAGAGTGGCCCAGATGACCAGAAGAAGGCACTCGAAAGCCAGAGTGGCCCAGATGACCAAAAGAAGGCAGTCGAAAGCCAGAGTGACCCAGGTGACCAGAAGAAGGCACTCGAAAGCCAGAGTGGCCCAGATGACCAGAAGAAGGCACTCGAAAGGCAGAGTGGTCCAGATGACCAGAAGAAGGCACTCGAAAGGAAGAGTGGCCCAGATGACCAGAAGAAGGCACTCGAAAGCCATAGTGCCCAGAGTGGCACTCGAAAGCCAGAGTGGCCCAGATGACCAGAAGAAGGCACTCGAAAGCCAGAGTGGCCCAGATGACCAGAAGAAGGCACTCGAAAGCCAGAGTGGCCAAGATGACCAGAAGAAGGCACTCGAAAGCCAGAGTGGCCCAGATGACCAGAAGAAGGCACTCGAAAGCCAGAGTGGCCCAGATGACCAGAAGAAGGCACTCGAAAGCCAGAGTGGCCCAGATGACCAGAAGAAGGCACTCGAAAGCCAGAGTGGCCCAGATGACCAGAAGAAGGCACTCGAAAGCCAGAGTGGCCCAGATGACCAGAAGAAGGCACTCGAAAGCCAGAGTGGCCCAGATGACCAGAAGAAGGCACTCGAAAGCCAGAGTGGCCCAGATGACCAGAAGAAGGCACTCGAAAGCCAGAGTGGCCCAGATGACCAGAAGAAGGCACTCGAAAGCCAGAGTGGCCCAGATGACCAGAAGAAGGCACTCGAAAGCCAGAGTGGCCCAGATGACCAGAAGAAGGCACTCGAAAGCCAGAGTGGCCCAGATGACCAGAAGAAGGCACTCGAAAGCCAGAGTGGCCCAGATGACCAGAAGAAGGCACTCGAAAGCCAGAGTGGCCCAGATGACCAGAAGAAGGCACTCGAAAGCCAGAGTGGCCCAGATGACCAGAAGAAGGCACTCGAAAGCCAGAGTGGCCCAGATGACCAGAAGAAGGCACTCGAAAGCCAGAGTGGCCCAGATGACCAGAAGAAGGCACTCGAAAGCCAGAGTGGCCCAGATGACCAGAAGAAGGCACTCGAAAGCCAGAGTGGCCCAGATGACCAGAAGAAGGCACTCGAAAGCCAGAGTGGCCCAGATGACCAGAAGAAGGCACTCGAAAGCCAGAGTGGCCCAGATGACCAGAAGAAGGCACTCGAAAGCCAGAGTGGCCCAGATGACCAGAAGAAGGCACTCGAAAGCCAGAGTGGCCCAGATGACCAGAAGAAGGCACTCGAAAGCCAGAGTGGCCCAGATGACCAGAAGAAGGCACTCGAAAGCCAGAGTGGCCCAGATGACCAGAAGAAGGCACTCGAAAGCCAGAGTGGCCCAGATGACCAGAAGAAGGCACTCGAAAGCCAGAGTGGCCCAGATGACCAGAAGAAGGCACTCGAAAGCCAGAGTGGCCCAGATGACCAGAAGAAGGCACTCGAAAGCCAGAGTGGCCCAGATGACCAGAAGAAGGCACTCGAAAGCCAGAGTGGCCCAGATGACCAGAAGAAGGCACTCGAAAGCCAGAGTGGCCCAGATGACCAGAAGAAGGCACTCGAAAGCCAGAGTGGCCCAGATGACCAGAAGAAGGCACTCGAAAGCCAGAGTGGCCCAGATGACCAGAAGAAGGCACTCGAAAGCCAGAGTGGCCCAGATGACCAGAAGAAGGCACTCGAAAGCCAGAGTGGCCCAGATGACCAGAAGAAGGCACTCGAAAGCCAGAGTGCCCAGAGTGGCACTCGAAAGCTAGAGTGGCCCAGATGACCAGAAGAAGGCACTCGAAAGCCAGAGTGGCCCAGATGACCAGAAGAAGGCACTCGAAAGCCAGAGTGGCCCAGATGACCAAAAGAAGGCACTCGAAAGCCAGAGTGACCCAGGTGACCAGAAGAAGGCACTCGAAAGCCAGAGTGGCCAAGATGACCAGAAGAAGGCACTCGAAAGCCAGAGTGGCCCAGATGACCAGAAGAAGGCACTCGAAAGCCAGAGTGGCCCAGATGACCAGAAGAAGGCACTCGAAAGCCAGAGTGGCCCAGATGACCAGAAGAAGGCACTCGAAAGCCAGAGTGGCCCAGATGACCAGAAGAAGGCACTCGAAAGCCAGAGTGCCCAGAGTGGCACTCGAAAGCTAGAGTGGCCCAGGTGACCAGAAGAAGGCACTCGAAAGCCAGAGTGGCCCAGGTGACCAAAAGAAGGCACTCGAAAGCCAGAGTGACCCAGGTGACCAGAAGAAGGCACTCGAAAGCCAGAGTGGCCCAGATGACCAGAAGAAGGCACTCGAAAGCCAGAGTGGCCCAGATGACCAGAAGAAGGCACTCGAAAGCCAGAGTGGCCCAGATGACCAGAAGAAGGCACTCGAAAGCCAGAGTGGCCCAGATGACCAGAAGAAGGCACTCGAAAGCCAGAGTGGCCCAGATGACCAGAAGAAGGCACTCGAAAGCCAGAGTGGCCCAGATGACCAGAAGAAGGCACTCGAAAGCCAGAGTGGCCCAGATGACCAGAAGAAGGCACTCGAAAGCCAGAGTGGCCCAGATGACCAGAAGAAGGCACTCGAAAGCCAGAGTGGCCCAGATGACCAGAAGAAGGCACTCGAAAGCCAGAGTGGCCCAGATGACCAGAAGAAGGCACTCGAAAGCCAGAGTGGCCCAGATGACCAGAAGAAGGCACTCGAAAGCCAGAGTGGCCCAGATGACCAGAAGAAGGCACTCGAAAGCCAGAGTGGCCAAGATGACCAGAAGAAGGCACTCGAAAGCCAGAGTGGCCCAGATGACCAGAAGAAGGCACTCGAAAGCCAGAGTGGCCCAGATGACCAGAAGAAGGCACTCGAAAGCCAGAGTGGCCCAGATGACCAGAAGAAGGCACTCGAAAGCCAGAGTGGCCCAGATGACCAGAAGAAGGCACTCGAAAGCCAGAGTGGCCCAGATGACCAGAAGAAGGCACTCGAAAGCCAGAGTGGCCCAGATGACCAGAAGAAGGCACTCGAAAGCCAGAGTGGCCCAGATGACCAGAAGAAGGCACTCGAAAGCCAGAGTGGCCCAGATGACCAGAAGAAGGCACTCGAAAGCCAGAGTGGCCCAGATGACCAGAAGAAGGCACTCGAAAGCCAGAGTGGCCCAGATGACCAGAAGAAGGCACTCGAAAGCCAGAGTGGCCCAGATGACCAGAAGAAGGCACTCGAAAGCCAGAGTGGCCCAGATGACCAGAAGAAGGCACTCGAAAGCCAGAGTGGCCCAGATGACCAGAAGAAGGCACTCGAAAGCCAGAGTGGCCCAGATGACCAGAAGAAGGCACTCGAAAGCCAGAGTGGCCCAGATGACCAGAAGAAGGCACTCGAAAGCCAGAGTGGCCCAGATGACCAGAAGAAGGCACTCGAAAGCCAGAGTGGCCCAGATGACCAGAAGAAGGCACTCGAAAGCCAGAGTGGCCCAGATGACCAGAAGAAGGCACTCGAAAGCCAGAGTGGCCCAGATGACCAGAAGAAGGCACTCGAAAGCCAGAGTGGCCCAGATGACCAGAAGAAGGCACTCGAAAGCCAGAGTGGCCCAGATGACCAGAAGAAGGCACTCGAAAGCCAGAGTGGCCCAGATGACCAGAAGAAGGCACTCGAAAGCCAGAGTGGCCCAGATGACCAGAAGAAGGCACTCGAAAGCCAGAGTGGCCCAGATGACCAGAAGAAGGCACTCGAAAGCCAGAGTGGCCCAGATGACCAGAAGAAGGCACTCGAAAGCCAGAGTGGCCCAGATGACCAGAAGAAGGCACTCGAAAGCCAGAGTGGCCCAGATGACCAGAAGAAGGCACTCGAAAGCCAGAGTGGCCCAGATGACCAGAAGAAGGCACTCGAAAGCCAGAGTGGCCCAGATGACCAGAAGAAGGCACTCGAAAGCCAGAGTGGCCCAGATGACCAGAAGAAGGCACTCGAAAGCCAGAGTGGCCCAGATGACCAGAAGAAGGCACTCGAAAGCCAGAGTGGCCCAGATGACCAGAAGAAGGCACTCGAAAGCCAGAGTGGCCCAGATGACCAGAAGAAGGCACTCGAAAGCCAGAGTGGCCCAGATGACCAGAAGAAGGCACTCGAAAGCCAGAGTGGCCCAGATGACCAGAAGAAGGCACTCGAAAGCCAGAGTGGCCCAGATGACCAGAAGAAGGCACTCGAAAGCCAGAGTGGCCCAGATGACCAGAAGAAGGCACTCGAAAGCCAGAGTGGCCCAGATGACCAGAAGAAGGCACTCGAAAGCCAGAGTGGCCCAGATGACCAGAAGAAGGCACTCGAAAGCCAGAGTGCCCAGAGTGGCACTCGAAAGCCAGAGTGGCCCAGATGACCAGAAGAAGGCACTCGAAAGCCAGAGTGGCCCAGATGACCAAAAGAAGGCACTCGAAAGGCAGAGTGGTCCAGATGACCAGAAGAAGGCACTCGAAAGGAAGAGTGGCCCAGATGACCAGAAGAAGGCACTCGAAAGCCATAGTGCCCAGAGTGGCACTCGAAAGCCAGAGTGGCCCAGATGACCAGAAGAAGGCACTCGAAAGCCAGAGTGGCCCAGATGACCAAAAGAAGGCACTCGAAAGCCAGAGTGACCCAGGTGACCAGAAGAAGGCACTCGAAAGCCAGAGTGGCCCAGATGACCAGAAGAAGGCACTCGAAAGGCAGAGTGGTCCAGACGACCAGAAGAAGGCACTCGAAAGGAAGAGTGGCCCAGATGACCAGAAGAAGGCACTCGAAAGCCATAGTGCCCAGAGTGGCACTCGAAAGCCAGAGTGGCCCAGATGACCAGAAGAAGGCACTCGAAAGCCAGAGTGGCCCAGATGACCAGAAGAAGGCACTCGAAAGCCAGAGTGGCCCAGACGACCAGAAGAAGGCACTCGAAAGCCAGAGTGGCCCAGATGACCAGAAGAAGGCACTCGAAAGGCAGAGTGGTCCAGATGACCAGAAGAAGGCACTCGAAAGGAAGAGTGGCCCAGATGACCAGAAGAAGGCACTCGAAAGCCATAGTGCCCAGAGTGGCACTCGAAAGCCAGAGTGGCCCAGATGACCAGAAGAAGGCACTCGAAAGCCAGAGTGGCCCAGATGACCAAAAGAAGGCACTCGATAGGCAGAGTGGTCCAGATGACCAGAAGAAGGCACTCGAAAGGAAGAGTGGCCCAGATGACCAGAAGAAGGCACTCGAAAGCCATAGTGCCCAGAGTGGCACTCGAAAGCCAGAGTGGCCCAGATGACCAGAAGAAGGCACTCGAAAGCCAGAGTGGCCCAGATGACCAAAAGAAGGCACTCGAAAGCCAGAGTGACCCAGGTGACCAGAAGAAGGCACTCGAAAGCCAGAGTGGCCCAGATGACCAGAAGAAGGCACTCGAAAGGCAGAGTGGTCCAGATGACCAGAAGAAGGCACTCGAAAGGAAGAGTGGCCCAGATGACCAGAAGAAGGCACTCGAAAGCCATAGTGCCCAGAGTGGCACTCGAAAGCCAGAGTGGCCCAGATGACCAGAAGAAGGCACTCGAAAGCCAGAGTGGCCCAGATGACCAGAAGAAGGCACTCGAAAGCCAGAGTGGCCAAGATGACCAGAAGAAGGCACTCGAAAGCCAGAGTGGCCCAGATGACCAGAAGAAGGCACTCGAAAGCCAGAGTGGCCCAGATGACCAGAAGAAGGCACTCGAAAGCCAGAGTGGCCCAGATGACCAGAAGAAGGCACTCGAAAGCCAGAGTGGCCCAGATGACCAGAAGAAGGCACTCGAAAGCCAGAGTGGCCCAGATGACCAGAAGAAGGCACTCGAAATCCAGAGTGCCCAGAGTGGCACTCGAAAGCTAGAGTGGCCCAGATGACCAGAAGAAGGCACTCGAAAGCCAGAGTGGCCCAGATGACCAGAAGAAGGCACTCGAAAGCCAGAGTGGCCCAGATGACCAAAAGAAGGCACTCGAAAGCCAGAGTGACCCAGGTGACCAGAAGAAGGCACTCGAAAGCCAGAGTGGCCCAGATGACCAGAAGAAGGCACTCGAAAGGCAGAGTGGTCCAGATGACCAGAAGAAGGCACTCGAAAGGAAGAGTGGCCCAGATGACCAGAAGAAGGCACTCGAAAGCCATAGTGCCCAGAGTGGCACTCGAAAGCCAGAGTGGCCCAGATGACCAGAAGAAGGCACTCGAAAGCCAGAGTGGCCCAGATGACCAGAAGAAGGCACTCGAAAGCCAGAGTGGCCCAGATGACCAGAAGAAGGCACTCGAAAGCCAGAGTGGCCCAGATGACCAGAAGAAGGCACTCGAAAGCCAGAGTGGCTCAGATGACCAGAAGAAGGCACTCGAAAGCCAGAGTGGCCCAGATGACCAGAAGAAGGCACTCGAAAGCCAGAGTGGCCCAGATGACCAGAAGAAGGCACTCGAAAGCCAGAGTGGCCCAGATGACCAGAAGAAGGCACTCGAAAGCCAGAGTGGCCCAGATGACCAGAAGAAGGCACTCGAAAGCCAGAGTGGCCCAGATGACCAGAAGAAGGCACTCGAAAGCCAGAGTGGCCCAGATGACCAGAAGAAGGCACTCGAAAGCCAGAGTGGCCCAGATGACCAGAAGAAGGCACTCGAAAGCCAGAGTGGCCCAGATGACCAGAAGAAGGCACTCGAAAGCCAGAGTGGCCCAGATGACCAGAAGAAGGCACTCGAAAGCCAGAGTGGCCCAGATGACCAGAAGAAGGCACTCGAAAGCCAGAGTGGCCCAGATGACCAGAAGAAGGCACTCGAAAGCCAGAGTGGCCCAGATGACCAGAAGAAGGCACTCGAAAGCCAGAGTGGCCCAGATGACCAGAAGAAGGCACTCGAAAGCCAGAGTGGCCCAGATGACCAGAAGAAGGCACTCGAAAGCCAGAGTGGCCCAGATGACCAGAAGAAGGCACTCGAAAGCCAGAGTGGCCCAGATGACCAGAAGAAGGCACTCGAAAGCCAGAGTGGCCCAGATGACCAGAAGAAGGCACTCGAAAGCCAGAGTGGCCCAGATGACCAGAAGAAGGCACTCGAAAGCCAGAGTGGCCCAGATGACCAGAAGAAGGCACTCGAAAGCCAGAGTGGCCCAGATGACCAGAAGAAGGCACTCGAAAGCCAGAGTGGCCCAGATGACCAGAAGAAGGCACTCGAAAGCCAGAGTGGCCCAGATGACCAGAAGAAGGCACTCGAAAGCCAGAGTGGCCCAGATGACCAGAAGAAGGCACTCGAAAGCCAGAGTGGCCCAGATGACCAGAAGAAGGCACTCGAAAGCCAGAGTGGCCCAGATGACCAGAAGAAGGCACTCGAAAGCCAGAGTGGCCCAGATGACCAGAAGAAGGCACTCGAAAGCCAGAGTGGCCCAGATGACCAGAAGAAGGCACTCGAAAGCCAGAGTGGCCCAGATGACCAGAAGAAGGCACTCGAAAGCCAGAGTGGCCCAGATGACCAGAAGAAGGCACTCGAAAGCCAGAGTGGCCCAGATGACCAGAAGAAGGCACTCGAAAGCCAGAGTGGCCCAGATGACCAGAAGAAGGCACTCGAAAGCCAGAGTGGCCCAGATGACCAGAAGAAGGCACTCGAAAGCCAGAGTGGCCCAGATGACCAGAAGAAGGCACTCGAAAGCCAGAGTGGCCCAGATGACCAGAAGAAGGCACTCGAAAGCCAGAGTGGCCCAGATGACCAGAAGAAGGCACTCGAAAGCCAGAGTGGCCCAGATGACCAGAAGAAGGCACTCGAAAGCCAGAGTGGCCCAGATGACCAGAAGAAGGCACTCGAAAGCCAGAGTGGCCCAGATGACCAGAAGAAGGCACTCGAAAGCCAGAGTGGCCCAGATGACCAGAAGAAGGCACTCGAAAGCCAGAGTGGCCCAGATGACCAGAAGAAGGCACTCGAAAGCCAGAGTGGCCCAGATGACCAGAAGAAGGCACTCGAAAGCCAGAGTGGCCCAGATGACCAGAAGAAGGCACTCGAAAGCCAGAGTGGCCCAGATGACCAGAAGAAGGCACTCGAAAGCCAGAGTGGCCCAGATGACCAGAAGAAGGCACTCGAAAGCCAGAGTGGCCCAGGTGACCAGAAGAAGGCACTCGAAAGCCAGAGTGGCCCAGGTGACCAGAAGAAGGCACTCGAAAGCCAGAGTGGCCCAGATGACCAGAAGAAGGCACTCGAAAGCCAGAGTGGCCCAGATGACCAGAAGAAGGCACTCGAAAGCCAGAGTGGCCCAGATGACCAGAAGAAGGCACTCGAAAGCCAGAGTGGCCCAGATGACCAGAAGAAGGCACTCGAAAGCCAGAGTGGCCCAGATGACCAGAAGAAGGCACTCGAAAGCCAGAGTGGCCCAGATGACCAGAAGAAGGCACTCGAAAGCCAGAGTGGCCCAGATGACCAGAAGAAGGCACTCGAAAGCCAGAGTGGCCCAGATGACCAGAAGAAGGCACTCGAAAGCCAGAGTGGCCCAGATGACCAGAAGAAGGCACTCGAAAGCCAGAGTGGCCCAGATGACCAGAAGAAGGCACTCGAAAGCCAGAGTGGCCCAGATGACCAGAAGAAGGCACTCGAAAGCCAGAGTGGCCCAGATGACCAGAAGAAGGCACTCGAAAGCCAGAGTGGCCCAGATGACCAGAAGAAGGCACTCGAAAGCCAGAGTGGCCCAGATGACCAGAAGAAGGCACTCGAAAGCCAGAGTGGCCCAGATGACCAGAAGAAGGCACTCGAAAGCCAGAGTGGCCCAGATGACCAGAAGAAGGCACTCGAAAGCCAGAGTGGCCCAGATGACCAGAAGAAGGCACTCGAAAGCCAGAGTGGCCCAGATGACCAGAAGAAGGCACTCGAAAGCCAGAGTGGCCCAGATGACCAGAAGAAGGCACTCGAAAGCCAGAGTGGCCCAGATGACCAGAAGAAGGCACTCGAAAGCCAGAGTGGCCCAGATGACCAGAAGAAGGCACTCGAAAGCCAGAGTGGCCCAGATGACCAGAAGAAGGCACTCGAAAGCCAGAGTGGCCCAGATGACCAGAAGAAGGCACTCGAAAGCCAGAGTGGCCCAGATGACCAGAAGAAGGCACTCGAAAGCCAGAGTGGCCCAGATGACCAGAAGAAGGCACTCGAAAGCCAGAGTGGCCCAGATGACCAGAAGAAGGCACTCGAAAGCCAGAGTGGCCCAGATGACCAGAAGAAGGCACTCGAAAGCCAGAGTGGCCCAGATGACCAGAAGAAGGCACTCGAAAGCCAGAGTGGCCCAGATGACCAGAAGAAGGCACTCGAAAGCCAGAGTGGCCCAGATGACCAGAAGAAGGCACTCGAAAGCCAGAGTGGCCCAGATGACCAGAAGAAGGCACTCGAAAGCCAGAGTGGCCCAGATGACCAGAAGAAGGCACTCGAAAGCCAGAGTGGCCCAGATGACCAGAAGAAGGCACTCGAAAGCCAGAGTGGCCCAGATGACCAGAAGAAGGCACTCGAAAGCCAGAGTGGCCCAGATGACCAGAAGAAGGCACTCGAAAGCCAGAGTGGCCCAGATGACCAGAAGAAGGCACTCGAAAGCCAGAGTGGCCCAGATGACCAGAAGAAGGCACCCGAAAGCCAGAGTGGCCCAGATGACCAGAAGAAGGCACTCGAAAGCCAGAGTGGCCCAGATGACCAGAAGAAGGCACTCGAAAGCCAGAGTGGCCCAGATGACCAGAAGAAGGCACTCGAAAGCCAGAGTGGCCCAGATGACCAGAAGAAGGCACTCGAAAGCCAGAGTGTCCAGAGTGGCACTCGAAAGCTAGAGTGGCCCAGATGACCAGAAGAAGGCACTCGAAAGCTAGAGTGGCCCAGATGACCAGAAGAAGGCACTCGAAAGCCAGAGTGGCCCAGGTGACCAAAAGAAGGCACTCGAAAGCCAGAGTGACCCAGGTGACCAGAAGAAGGCACTCGAAAGCCAGAGTGGCCCAGATGACCAGAAGAAGGCACTCGAAAGGCAGAGTGCTCCAGATGACCAGAAGAAGGCACTCGAAAGGAAGAGTGGCCCAGATGACCAGAAGAAGGCACTCGAAAGCCATAGTGCCCAGAGTGGCACTCGAAAGGCAGAGTGGCCCAGATGACCAGAAGAAGGCACTCGAATGGCAGAGTGGTCCAGATGACCAGAAGAAGGCACTCGAAAGGAAGAGTGGCCCAGATGACCAGAAGAAGGCACTCGAAAGCCATAGTGCCCAGAGTGGCACTCGAAAGCCAGAGTGGCCCAGATGACCAAAAGAAGGCACTCGAAAGCCAGAGTGACCCAGGTGACCAGAAGAAGGCACTCGAAAGCCAGAGTGGCCCAGATGACCAGAAGAAGGCACTCGAAAGGCAGAGTGGTCCAGATGACCAGAAGAAGGCACTCGAAAGGAAGAGTGGCCCAGATGACCAGAAGAAGGCACTCGAAAGCCATAGTGCCCAGAGTGGCACTCGAAAGCCAGAGTGGCCCAGATGACCAGAAGAAGGCACTCGAAAGCCAGAGTGGCCCAGATGACCAGAAGAAGGCACTCGAAAGCCAGAGTGGCCAAGATGACCAGAAGAAGGCACTCGAAAGCCAGAGTGGCCCAGATGACCAGAAGAAGGCACTCGAAAGCCAGAGTGGCCCAGATGACCAGAAGAAGGCACTCGAAAGCCAGAGTGGCCCAGATGACCAGAAGAAGGCACTCGAAAGCCAGAGTGGCCCAGATGACCAGAAGAAGGCACTCGAAAGCCAGAGTGGCCCAGATGACCAGAAGAAGGCACTCGAAAGCCAGAGTGCCCAGAGTGGCACTCGAAAGCTAGAGTGGCCCAGATGACCAGAAGAAGGCACTCGAAAGCTAGAGTGGCCCAGATGACCAGAAGAAGGCACTCGAAAGCCAGAGTGGCCCAGATGACCAAAAGAAGGCACTCGAAAGCCAGAGTGACCCAGGTGACCAGAAGAAGGCACTCGAAAGCCAGAGTGGCCCAGATGACCAGAAGAAGGCACTCGAAAGGCAGAGTGGTCCAGATGACCAGAAGAAGGCACTCGAAAGGAAGAGTGGCCCAGATGACCAGAAGAAGGCACTCGAAAGCCATAGTGCCCAGAGTGGCACTCGAAAGCCAGAGTGGCCCAGATGACCAAAAGAAGGCACTCGAAAGCCAGAGTGACCCAGGTGACCAGAAGAAGGCACTCGAAAGCCAGAGTGACCCAGGTGACCAGAAGAAGGCACTCGAAAGCCAGAGTGACCCAGGTGACCAGAAGAAGGCACTCGAAAGCCAGAGTGGCCCAGATGACCAGAAGAAGGCACTCGAAAGGCAGAGTGGTCCAGATGACCAGAAGAAGGCACTCGAAAGGAAGAGTGGCCCAGATGACCAGAAGAAGGCACTCGAAAGCCATAGTGCCCAGAGTGGCACTCGAAAGCCAGAGTGGCCCAGATGACCAGAAGAAGGCACTCGAAAGCCAGAGTGGCCCAGATGACCAGAAGAAGGCACTCGAAAGCCAGAGTGGCCCAGATGACCAGAAGAAGGCACTCGAAAGCCAGAGTGGCCCAGATGACCAGAAGAAGGCACTCGAAAGCCAGAGTGGCCCAGATGACCAGAAGAAGGCACTCGAAAGCCAGAGTGGCCCAGATGACCAGAAGAAGGCACTCGAAAGCCAGAGTGGCCCAGATGACCAGAAGAAGGCACTCGAAAGCCAGAGTGGCCCAGATGACCAGAAGAAGGCACTCGAAAGCCAGAGTGGCCCAGATGACCAGAAGAAGGCACTCGAAAGCCAGAGTGGCCCAGATGACCAGAAGAAGGCACTCGAAAGCCAGAGTGGCCCAGATGACCAGAAGAAGGCACTCGAAAGCCAGAGTGGCCCAGATGACCAGAAGAAGGCACTCGAAAGCCAGAGTGGCCCAGATGACCAGAAGAAGGCACTCGAAAGCCAGAGTGGCCCAGATGACCAGAAGAAGGCACTCGAAAGCCAGAGTGGCCCAGATGACCAGAAGAAGGCACTCGAAAGCCAGAGTGGCCCAGATGACCAGAAGAAGGCACTCGAAAGCCAGAGTGGCCCAGATGACCAGAAGAAGGCACTCGAAAGCCAGAGTGGCCCAGATGACCAGAAGAAGGCACTCGAAAGCCAGAGTGGCCCAGATGACCAGAAGAAGGCACTCGAAAGCCAGAGTGGCCCAGATGACCAGAAGAAGGCACTCGAAAGCCAGAGTGGCCCAGATGACCAGAAGAAGGCACTCGAAAGCCAGAGTGGCCCAGATGACCAGAAGAAGGCACTCGAAAGCCAGAGTGGCCCAGATGACCAGAAGAAGGCACTCGAAAGCCAGAGTGGCCCAGATGACCAGAAGAAGGCACTCGAAAGCCAGAGTGGCCCAGATGACCAGAAGAAGGCACTCGAAAGCCAGAGTGGCCCAGATGACCAGAAGAAGGCACTCGAAAGCCAGAGTGGCCCAGATGACCAGAAGAAGGCACTCGAAAGCCAGAGTGGCCCAGATGACCAGAAGAAGGCACTCGAAAGCCAGAGTGGCCCAGATGACCAGAAGAAGGCACTCGAAAGCCAGAGTGGCCCAGATGACCAGAAGAAGGCACTCGAAAGCCAGAGTGGCCCAGATGACCAGAAGAAGGCACTCGAAAGCCAGAGTGGCCCAGATGACCAGAAGAAGGCACTCGAAAGCCAGAGTGGCCCAGATGACCAGAAGAAGGTACTCGAAAGCCAGAGTGGCCCAGATGACCAGAAGAAGGCACTCGAAAGCCAGAGTGGCCCAGATGACCAGAAGAAGGCACTCGAAAGCCAGAGTGGCCCAGATGACCAGAAGAAGGCACTCGAAAGCCAGAGTGGCCCAGATGACCAGAAGAAGGCACTCGAAAGCCAGAGTGGCCCAGATGACCAGAAGAAGGCACTCGAAAGCCAGAGTGGCCCAGATGACCAGAAGAAGGCACTCGAAAGCCAGAGTGGCCCAGATGACCAGAAGAAGGCACTCGAAAGCCAGAGTGGCCCAGATGACCAGAAGAAGGCACTCGAAAGCCAGAGTGGCCCAGATGACCAGAAGAAGGCACTCGAAAGCCAGAGTGGCCCAGATGACCAGAAGAAGGCACTCGAAAGCCAGAGTGGCCCAGATGACCAGAAGAAGGCACTCGAAAGCCAGAGTGGCCCAGATGACCAGAAGAAGGCACTCGAAAGCCAGAGTGGCCCAGATGACCAGAAGAAGGCACTCGAAAGCCAGAGTGGCCCAGATGACCAGAAGAAGGCACTCGAAAGCCAGAGTGGCCCAGATGACCAGAAGAAGGCACTCGAAAGCCAGAGTGGCCCAGATGACCAGAAGAAGGCACTCGAAAGCCAGAGTGGCCCAGATGACCAGAAGAAGGCACTCGAAAGCCAGAGTGGCCCAGATGACCAGAAGAAGGCACTCGAAAGCCAGAGTGGCCCAGATGACCAGAAGAAGGCACTCGAAAGCCAGAGTGGCCCAGATGACCAGAAGAAGGCACTCGAAAGCCAGAGTGGCCCAGATGACCAGAAGAAGGCACTCGAAAGCCAGAGTGGCCCAGATGACCAGAAGAAGGCACTCGAAAGCCAGAGTGGCCCAGATGACCAGAAGAAGGCACTCGAAAGCCAGAGTGGCCCAGATGACCAGAAGAAGGCACTCGAAAGCCAGAGTGGCCCAGATGACCAGAAGAAGGCACTCGAAAGCCAGAGTGGCCCAGATGACCAGAAGAAGGCACTCGAAAGCCAGAGTGGCCCAGATGACCAGAAGAAGGCACTCGAAAGCCAGAGTGGCCCAGATGACCAGAGGAAGGCACTCGAAAGCCAGAGTGGCCCAGATGACCAAAAGAAGGCACTCGAAAGCCAGAGTGGCCCAGATGACCAGAAGAAGGCACTCGAAAGCCAGAGTGGCCCAGATGACCAGAAGAAGGCACTCGAAAGCCAGAGTGGCCCAGATGACCAGAAGAAGGCACTCGAAAGCCAGAGTGGCCCAGATGACCAGAAGAAGGCACTCGAAAGCCAGAGTGGCCCAGATGACCAGAAGAAGGCACTCGAAAGCCAGAGTGGCCCAGATGACCAGAAGAAGGCACTCGAAAGCCAGAGTGGCCCAGATGACCAGAAGAAGGCACTCGAAAGCCAGAGTGGCCCAGATGACCAGAAGAAGGCACTCGAAAGCCAGAGTGGCCCAGATGACCAGAAGAAGGCACTCGAAAGCCAGAGTGGCCCAGATGACCAGAAGAAGGCACTCGAAAGCCAGAGTGGCCCAGGTGACCAGAAGAAGGCACTCGAAAGCCAGAGTGGCCCAGGTGACCAGAAGAAGGCACTCGAAAGCCAGAGTGGCCCAGGTGACCAGAAGAAGGCACTCGAAAGCCAGAGTGGCCCAGGTGACCAGAAGAAGGCACTCGAAAGCCAGAGTGGCCCAGATGACCAGAAGAAGGCACTCGAAAGCCAGAGTGGCCCAGATGACCAGAAGAAGGCACTCGAAAGCCAGAGTGGCCCAGATGACCAGAAGAAGGCACTCGAAAGCCATAGTGCCCAGAGTGCACTCGAAAGCCAGAGTGGCCCAGATGACCAGAAGAAGGCACTCGAAAGCCAGAGTGGCCCAGATGACCAAAAGAAGGCACTCGAAAGGCAGAGTGGTCCAGATGACCAGAAGAAGGCACTCGAAAGGAAGAGTGGCCCAGATGACCAGAAGAAGGCACTCGAAAGCCAGAGTGGCCCAGATGACCAGAAGAAGGCACTCGAAAGCCAGAGTGGCCCAGATGACCAGAAGAAGGCACTCGAAAGCCAGAGTGGCCCAGGTGACCAGAAGAAGGCACTCGAAAGCCAGAGTGGCCCAGGTGACCAGAAGAAGGCACTCGAAAGCCAGAGTGGCCCAGATGACCAGAAGAAGGCACTCGAAAGCCAGAGTGGCCCAGGTGACCAGAAGAAGGCACTCGAAAGCCAGAGTGGCCCAGATGACCAGAAGAAGGCACTCGAAAGCCAGAGTGGCCCAGATGACCAGAAGAAGGCACTCGAAAGCAGAGTGGCCCAGATGACCAGAAGAAGGCACTCGAAAGCCATAGTGCCCAGAGTGGCACTCGAAAGCCAGAGTGGCCCAGATGACCAGAAGAAGGCACTCGAAAGCCAGAGTGGCCCAGATGACCAAAGAAGGCACTCGAAAGGCAGAGTGGTCCAGATGACCAGAAGAAGGCACTCGAAAGGAAGAGTGGCCCAGATGACCAGAAGAAGGCACTCGAAAGCCAGAGTGGCCCAGATGACCAGAAGAAGGCACTCGAAAGCCAGAGTGGCCCAGATGACCAGAAGAAGGCACTCGAAAGCCAGAGTGGCCCAGATGACCAGAAGAAGGCACTCGAAAGCCAGAGTGGCCCAGATGACCAGAAGAAGGCACTCGAAAGCCAGAGTGGCCCAGGTGACCAGAAGAAGGCACTCGAAAGCCAGAGTGGCCCAGATGACCAGAAGAAGGCACTCGAAAGCCAGAGTGGCCCAGATGACCAAAAGAAGGCACTCGAAAGGCAGAGTGGTCCAGATGACCAGAAGAAGGCACTCGAAAGGAAGAGTGGCCCAGATGACCAGAAGAAGGCACTCGAAAGCCATAGTGCCCAGAGTGGCACTCGAAAGCCAGAGTGGCCCAGATGACCAGAAGAAGGCACTCGAAAGCCAGAGTGGCCCAGGTGACCAGAAGAAGGCACTCGAAAGCCAGAGTGACCAGGTGACCAGAAGAAGGCACTCGAAAGCCAGAGTGACCCAGGTGACCAGAAGAAGGCACTCGAAAGGCAGAGTGGCCCAGATGACCAGAAGAAGGCACTCGAAAGGCAGAGTGGCCCAGATGACCAGAAGAAGGCACTCAAAAGGCAGAGTGGCCCAGATGACCAGAAGAAGGCACTCGAAAGGCAGAGTGGCCCAGATGACCAGAAGAAGGCACTCGAAAGGCAGAGTGGCCCAGATGACCAGAAGAAGGCACTCGAAAGGCAGAGTGGCCCAGATGACCAGAAGAAGGCACTCGAAAGGCAGAGTGGCCCAGATGACCAGAAGAAGGCACTCGAAAGGCAGAGTGGCCCAGATGACCAGAAGAAGGCACTCGAAAGGCAGAGTGGCCCAGATGACCAGAAGAAGGCACTCGAAAGGCAGAGTGGCCCAGATGACCAGAAGAAGGCACTCGAAAGGCAGAGTGGCCCAGATGACCAGAAGAAGGCACTCGAAAGGCAGAGTGGCCCAGATGACCAGAAGAAGGCACTCGAAAGGCAGAGTGGCCCAGATGACCAGAAGAAGGCACTCGAAAGGCAGAGTGGCCCAGATGACCAGAAGAAGGCACTCGAAAGGCAGAGTGGCCCAGATGACCAGAAGAAGGCACTCGAAAGGCAGAGTGGCCCAGATGACCAGAAGAAGGCACTCGAAAGGCAGAGTGGCCCAGATGACCAGAAGAAGGCACTCGAAAGGCAGAGTGGCCCAGATGACCAGAAGAAGGCACTCGAAAGGCAGAGTGGCCCAGATGACCAGAAGAAGGCACTCGAAAGGCAGAGTGGCCCAGATGACCAGAAGAAGGCACTCGAAAGGCAGAGTGGCCCAGATGACCAGAAGAAGGCACTCGAAAGGCAGAGTGGCCCAGATGACCAGAAGAAGGCACTCGAAAGCCAGAGTGGCCCAGATGACCAAAAGAAGGCACTCGAAAGGCAGAGTGGTCCAGATGACCAGAAGAAGGCACTCGAAAGGAAGAGTGGCCCAGATGACCAGAAGAAGGCACTCGAAAGCCATAGTGCCCAGAGTGGCACTCGAAAGCCAGAGTGGCCCAGATGACCAGAAGAAGGCACTCGAAAGCCAGAGTGGCCCAGGTGACCAGAAGAAGGCACTCGAAAGCCAGAGTGACCCAGGTGACCAGAAGAAGGCACTCGAAAGCCAGAGTGACCCAGGTGACCAGAAGAAGGCACTCGAAAGGCAGAGTGGCCCAGATGACCAGAAGAAGGCACTCGAAAGGCAGAGTGGCCCAGATGACCAGAAGAAGGCACTCGAAAGGCAGAGTGGCCCAGATGACCAGAAGAAGGCACTCGAAAGGCAGAGTGGCCCAGATGACCAGAAGAAGGCACTCGAAAGGCAGAGTGGCCCAGATGACCAGAAGAAGGCACTCGAAAGGCAGAGTGGCCCAGATGACCAGAAGAAGGCACTCGAAAGGCAGAGTGGCCCAGATGACCAGAAGAAGGCACTCGAAAGGCAGAGTGGCCCAGATGACCAGAAGAAGGCACTCGAAAGGCAGAGTGGCCCAGATGACCAGAAGAAGGCACTCGAAAGGCAGAGTGGCCCAGATGACCAGAAGAAGGCACTCGAAAGGCAGAGTGGCCCAGATGACCAGAAGAAGGCACTCGAAAGGCAGAGTGGCCCAGATGACCAGAAGAAGGCACTCGAAAGGCAGAGTGGCCCAGATGACCAGAAGAAGGCACTCGAAAGGCAGAGTGGCCCAGATGACCAGAAGAAGGCACTCGAAAGGCAGAGTGGCCCAGATGACCAGAAGAAGGCACTCGAAAGGCAGAGTGGCCCAGATGACCAGAAGAAGGCACTCGAAAGGCAGAGTGGCCCAGATGACCAGAAGAAGGCACTCGAAAGGCAGAGTGGCCCAGATGACCAGAAGAAGGCACTCGAAAGGCAGAGTGGCCCAGATGACCAGAAGAAGGCACTCGAAAGGCAGAGTGGCCCAGATGACCAGAAGAAGGCACTCGAAAGCCAGAGTGGCCCAGATGACCAGAAGAAGGCACTCGAAAGCCAGAGTGGCCCAGATGACCAGAAGAAGGCACTCGAAAGCCAGAGTGCCCAGAGTGGCACTCGAAAGCCAGAGTGGCCCAGATGACCAGAAGAAGGAACTCGAAAGCCAGAGTGGCCCAGATGACCAGAAGAAGGAACTCGAAAGCCAGAGTGGCCCAGATGACCAGAAGAAGGCACTCGAAAGCCAGAGTGGCCCAGATGACCAGAAGAAGGCACTCGAAAGCCAGAGTGGCCCAGATGACCAGAAGAAGGCACTCGAAAGCCAGAGTGGCCCAGATGACCAGAAGAAGGCACTCGTAAGCCAGAGTGGCCCAGATGACCAGAAGAAGGCACTCGAAAGCCAGAGTGGCCCAGATGACCAGAAGAAGGCACTCGAAAGCCAGAGTGGCCCAGATGACCAGAAGAAGGCACTCGAAAGCCAGAGTGGCCCAGATGACCAGAAGAAGGCACTCGAAAGCCAGAGTGGCCCAGATGACCAGAAGAAGGCACCCGAAAGCCAGAGTGGCCCAGATGACCAGAAGAAGGCACCCGAAAGCCAGAGTGGCCCAGATGACCAGAAGAAGGCACCCGAAAGCCAGAGTGGCCCAGATGACCAGAAGAAGGCACCCGAAAGCCAGAGTGGCCCAGATGACCAGAAGAAGGCACCCGAAAGCCAGAGTGGCCCAGATGACCAGAAGAAGGCACTCGAAAGCCAGAGTGGCCCAGATGACCAGAAGAAGGCACTCGAAAGCCAGAGTGGCCCAGATGACCAGAAGAAGGCACTCGAAAGCCAGAGTGGCCCAGATGACCAGAAGAAGGCACTCGAAAGCCAGAGTGGCCCAGATGACCAGAAGAAGGCACTCGAAAGCCAGAGTGGCCCAGATGACCAGAAGAAGGCACTCGAAAGCCAGAGTGGCCCAGATGACCAGAAGAAGGCACTCGAAAGCCAGAGTGGCCCAGATGACCAGAAGAAGGCACTCGAAAGCCAGAGTGGCCCAGATGACCAGAAGAAGGCACTCGAAAGCCAGAGTGCCCAGAGTGGCACTCGAAAGCTAGAGTGGCCCAGATGACCAGAAGAAGGCACTCGAAAGCTAGAGTGGCCCAGATGACCAGAAGAAGGCACTCGAAAGCCAGAGTGGCCCAGGTGACCAAAAGAAGGCACTCGAAAGCCAGAGTGACCCAGGTGACCAGAAGAAGGCACTCGAAAGGCCAGAGTGGTCCAGATGACCAGAAGAAGGCACTCGAAAGGAAGAGTGGCCCAGATGACCAGAAGAAGGCACTCGAAAGCCATAGTGCCCAGAGTGGCACTCGAAAGCCAGAGTGGCCCAGATGACCAGAAGAAGGCACTCGAAAGGCAGAGTGGTCCAGATGACCAGAAGAAGGCACTCGAAAGAAAGAGTGGCCCAGATGACCAGAAGAAGGCACTCGAAAGCCATAGTGCCCAGAGTGGCACTCGAAAGCCAGAGTGGCCCAGATGACCAAAAGAAGGCACTCGAAAGCCAGAGTGACCCAGGTGACCAGAAGAAGGCACTCGAAAGCCAGAGTGGCCCAGATGACCAGAAGAAGGCACTCGAAAGGCAGAGTGGTCCAGATGACCAGAAGAAGGCACTCGAAAGGAAGAGTGGCCCAGATGACCAGAAGAAGGCACTCGAAAGCCATAGTGCCCAGAGTGGCACTCGAAAGCCAGAGTGGCCCAGATGACCAGAAGAAGGCACTCGAAAGCCAGAGTGGCCCAGATGACCAGAAGAAGGCACTCGAAAGCCAGAGTGGCCAAGATGACCAGAAGAAGGCACTCGAAAGCCAGAGTGGCCCAGATGACCAGAAGAAGGCACTCGAAAGCCAGAGTGGCCCAGATGACCAGAAGAAGGCACTCGAAAGCCAGAGTGGCCCAGATGACCAGAAGAAGGCACTCGAAAGCCAGAGTGGCCCAGATGACCAGAAGAAGGCACTCGAAAGCCAGAGTGGCCCAGATGACCAGAAGAAGGCACTCGAAAGCCAGAGTGGCCCAGATGACCAGAAGAAGGCACTCGAAAGCCAGAGTGGCCCAGATGACCAGAAGAAGGCACTCGAAAGCCAGAGTGGCCCAGATGACCAGAAGAAGGCACTCGAAAGCCAGAGTGGCCCAGATGACCAGAAGAAGGCACTCGAAAGCCAGAGTGGCCCAGATGACCAGAAGAAGGCACTCGAAAGCCAGAGTGCCCAGAGTGGCACTCGAAAGCTAGAGTGGCCCAGATGACCAGAAGAAGGCACTCGAAAGCTAGAGTGGCCCAGATGACCAGAAGAAGGCACTCGAAAGCCAGAGTGGCCCAGATGACCAAAGAAGGCACTCGAAAGCCAGAGTGACCCAGGTGACCAGAAGAAGGCACTCGAAAGCCAGAGTGGCCAAGATGACCAGAAGAAGGCACTCGAAAGCCAGAGTGGCCCAGATGACCAGAAGAAGGCACTCGAAAGCCAGAGTGGCCCAGATGACCAGAAGAAGGCACTCGAAAGCCAGAGTGGCCCAGATGACCAGAAGAAGGCACTCGAAAGCCAGAGTGGCCCAGATGACCAGAAGAAGGCACTCGAAAGCCAGAGTGGCCCAGATGACCAGAAGAAGGCACTCGAAAGCCAGAGTGGCCCAGATGACCAGAAGAAGGCACTCGAAAGCCAGAGTGGCCCAGATGACCAGAAGAAGGCACTCGAAAGCCAGAGTGGCCCAGATGACCAGAAGAAGGCACTCGAAAGCCAGAGTGGCCCAGATGACCAGAAGAAGGCACTCGAAAGCCAGAGTGGCCCAGATGACCAGAAGAAGGCACTCGAAAGCCAGAGTGGCCCAGATGACCAGAAGAAGGCACTCGAAAGCCAGAGTGGCCCAGATGACCAGAAGAAGGCACTCGAAAGCCAGAGTGGCCCAGATGACCAGAAGAAGGCACTCGAAAGCCAGAGTGGCCCAGATGACCAGAAGAAGGCACTCGAAAGCCAGAGTGGCCCAGATGACCAGAAGAAGGCACTCGAAAGCCAGAGTGGCCCAGATGACCAGAAGAAGGCACTCGAAAGCCAGAGTGGCCCAGATGACCAGAAGAAGGCACTCGAAAGCCAGAGTGGCCCAGATGACCAGAAGAAGGCACTCGAAAGCCAGAGTGCCCAGAGTGGCACTCGAAAGCTAGAGTGGCCCAGATGACCAGAAGAAGGCACTCGAAAGCCAGAGTGGCCCAGATGACCAGAAGAAGGCACTCGAAAGCCAGAGTGGCCCAGATGACCAAAAGAAGGCACTCGAAAGCCAGAGTGACCCAGGTGACCAGAAGAAGGCACTCGAAAGCCAGAGTGGCCAAGATGACCAGAAGAAGGCACTCGAAAGCCAGAGTGGCCCAGATGACCAGAAGAAGGCACTCGAAAGCCAGAGTGGCCCAGATGACCAGAAGAAGGCACTCGAAAGCCAGAGTGGCCCAGATGACCAGAAGAAGGCACTCGAAAGCCAGAGTGGCCCAGATGACCAGAAGAAGGCACTCGAAAGCCAGAGTGGCCCAGATGACCAGAAGAAGGCACTCGAAAGCCAGAGTGGCCCAGATGACCAGAAGAAGGCACTCGAAAGCCAGAGTGGCCCAGATGACCAGAAGAAGGCACTCGAAAGCCAGAGTGGCCCAGATGACCAGAAGAAGGCACTCGAAAGCCAGAGTGGCCCAGATGACCAGAAGAAGGCACTCGAAAGCCAGAGTGGCCCAGATGACCAGAAGAAGGCACTCGAAAGCCAGAGTGGCCCAGATGACCAGAAGAAGGCACTCGAAAGCCAGAGTGGCCCAGATGACCAGAAGAAGGCACTCGAAAGCCAGAGTGGCCCAGATGACCAGAAGAAGGCACTCGAAAGCCAGAGTGCCCAGAGAGGCACTCGAAAGCTAGAGTGGCCCAGATGACCAGAAGAAGGCACTCGAAAGCCAGAGTGGCCCAGATGACCAGAAGAAGGCACTCGAAAGCCAGAGTGGCCCAGATGACCAGAAGAAGGCACTCGAAAGCCAGAGTGACCAGGTGACCAGAAGAAGGCACTCGAAAGCCAGAGTGGCCCAGATGACCAGAAGAAGGCACTCGAAAGCCAGAGTGGCCCAGATGACCAGAAGAAGGCACTCGAAAGCCAGAGTGGCCCAGATGACCAGAAGAAGGCACTCGAAAGCCAGAGTGGCCCAGATGACCAGAAGAAGGCACTCGAA
>JAVHZZ010000473.1:0-41726 GCA_036250195.1 Mixophyes australis | reverse complement strand
ACCCCCCCCGCCCCCCAATAAGAAGTACAAGGTGACCAGAAGTACGCCTGTAAGGGAGTTTTAGGGACAGAACTTACTGTGACCCCCCCCCCCCCCCCAATAAGAAGTACAAGGTGACCAGAAGTACGCCTGTAAGGGAGTTTTAGGGACAGAACTTACTGTGACCCCCCCCCCCCCCCCAATAAGAAGTAGAAGGTGACCAGAAGTACGCCTGTAAGGGAGTTTTAGGGACAGAACTTACTGTGGGCCTGATTCATCAAGGTATTATTCTGAGCGCAACCCGCGCTTCTTCAAAAGCGCACGTAAATCGGACAGATCTGAAGATACGGGCGCTAATGAGTTCTGTGCTCTACTAGACAACACACTGCAGGATACGTCAATACATATGTTGAATATACAGTCACAAAAGGATGAACAATAAAAAAATAAAATTAAATGAATGTCACCAGTTAATAATTTAGACATTAGTGAAAACAGTAAAAATACCCCCAAATATTTCCCCATGAAATACATTTATTATGATGATCTTATTGTCTACTGTACACAAAACACATTGTTACAGGTGCTCCTGATGTAACATGCAGAGGAAACGGTCATCACTAGTACCCTGGACTTAGACTAGACCTGTAGCTGGAGCAAGTCATACGGCAGAAAAAGAAGTAACTTAGCAATGCCCAAAGCTTGTATCGGGCGTGGCAGCATGCGCTCAAGTTTGGCCCTACTGTGAAGTGACTACGGTTGAACACCCCTTCCCCACCGTTCCCTCACAGAAATCGTAGGCTGTACCAAGTGTCTTTTGTGTTGGAAGACGGAGCAGACAGGGCTGCGCTTACTGGCGTATGCCCCGGATCTGCGTACGATACGCTCAGAATCGGCAGATACGTGCCTGATGAATCAGCATCTTATCCCTATCAGAGACTCTGCTGACCGGGAGCTAGTTTTCCATGCCCAAGGACTTATAGACACAAACATGGATGTACATAGAAGGATTATAGCTATCTTCTATCATCTTCCCGTCCATTGTGTTATAGAACTTCCCCAACATAACAGGTCTTCATACTTCCTAATCGTTGTATAGGTCACACAAGGCCCCTGTTATGCTGTGTACTATGTGAACATTTTGCTGTTTCCCTTTAAGAAGGATTTTCTGCTACTATAAACAGGAATTAAACCTTTGGAGAGTTTGGCTGTTCAGCTTCTAATGTTTGTATATAAATGTCTCACTCAAACCACGGTCTTAGGTTACATCCAGCACCATCTGCTAGAGCCGGCATTGGCCGTACATAATTAACCAGCCTCACATGTCTATGGCTCTCACCGCCACTTGTAGTATATTCATGAAAACGTTACCTCTAAAGCCTGGATAAGGTGACTTGTCACCCGACACTGAGACTTCCACCGCGCTGCTCTTTTGCCCTCTGTCTTACAGGGGAGACAACAGAGGCAGATTTAGCCCAAGGGTGATGTGATGGAATAATGCGTCTCACTTCACAACCTGGGGAAATAAAGAGAATAAAATATAAGTGATGTCTGGGGGGTGGTATTATAGAATAATGCACTTTATCTTCTGTAATCCAGACCCTCAGGTTTGTTCATTGTGCAGCTGCTGTCTGTATACAGTATATCTGCAGGAGTACTCCCCAGTTACTAGGACCCACTAAGACATGTTATATACATCGCAGATCACTTCATGCTTATTAACAAGAATAGCCCCCAAACTAGATTGTCCCCCTTTCTTCCTGAACATCTGCTATAAGATAATTATTATCTGCAGCACGGACACCTAACAGGCTAACTGGGCTCCTGCCTACGGCAGCAGTGTTCAGGGGTCAGCAGTAAGGTGTCACCCGAGGGCATCTCATACGGCAGGACAGCAGCTAGGGAATGTCATTCTGCATTACTATCCAAGCAGTATGTCAGCAGCTGTTTAATTGCTCGTGTGACAGGTGTAGGAGAAACGCTGTATGTTAAGCTATTTCTTTTCTCTGTGACACCATTTAGGTAAAGCCATTATTTTCAATAGAGCAACATCTTAAAAAAAAAATAAAAAAAAGTTACACTGTAGGAAAACCTACTGCAGAAAAAGTGCCCGTGAAACACTAACTTTAAGGTGTATTTGCTCACAATAGATAGGGCAGATTCAACTCCGAATAGGACACAGCACTGGTTTAACGCAGTGTTAGAGATTTAAAATAAATTTACACTTCAGAGATATCCTGGCCACACGCACTGCCATCCACCTCCAATGCGGCACACCCCATCAGTCTGGACATTCCCAATATTAATGTGTTTGATGATCCGAATAAAATCAATCGCTAATTATGTATCTTGTCTCATTCTTTTGTCTGTATTTTATGTTCGGTTGTGGAGAATGGTAGCTGCATTCCTGCTAAATTATAGTTTAATCCAGCGGATGGCAAACTGTAAATCGCCATCTGCTGTGGGACTACAAGTCCAGCAGGCTCCTAAGGAGCACTGTCTATTATTATTCTGCTTCCAGAATGTGTATTGCTGATTTCTCTTTTAGGCAACATAAGGTTTAGTGCAAAGGTGTGTAGCTCTGTGGAACTACAAGTCCCAGCACATTATGCTGGTCTGTGTCTGGCAGGAAATGCTGGGACTTTTAGTTCCACAACCACAGGTCACCTTAGTTTCATCTAACCCATCAGCTTTCCATGACAGCTGTGAGAACTCTGCGTGCATCACTGATGCGGTAAACGAATGAGTTCCATTTACCCACCTGCGCCGACATGTCAGAAAGTAGAGTTTTCTAGAGTATATTTGCTCTTTTCCTCATAATAAGACATTTAGGATGAAACGGAGGATAGTAAATGATTGCTGGAAATATTAAACTGCTATAAATCTGACATCACTTTAAAAAAAGAGTAAGCGATATTCTGAAACTATTCCATGACATTTGAACACATAATAGTACATATTTTATTAACTTGGTGGCAGTGTCAAACGTGTGTGTAGGTATTTAACTAGAAAGATTAATGGAACGAATTCAGCCAATAAATCTATAGAGATCTAAAAGCCAACGGTGAGCATTTGCAAGTGGGGTGGGGGGGTGTTAATATCCTGAAAATAGGCTGCAAAGTCTTACAGTACAAAGCTGGAGCCAAACAACACTGACCCTCCTCATTAATCTTTTTATTGGCACCAGTCACTATTGGCACCTCTCGACTGAATGAGATTTGCAAGCCTTTGGGGAGCAATAATTTCACAGGTGGGGGGGTCTCGAGGTGGGTCCTTATCAGACTGCTCGGCTCTTCCAAATGGCCCATTCTACCAAATGAAAATTGACATTTTCATTTGAACTTTGCGACCTCCAGTAATCACACTAATAGCCTACGCCTGGTGGGGAGTTGAGTTTTCTTGGGTTCGGGTAGGGAGGGGCCCTTAGTGCTCTATCCAGCTCGGTCTGTCCTAGGGGGCTTATTATCTACAATACAGCTGCCGCTGTGCACGTCATACAAGCCCCAGGATTATAATATCAGTCATGTTTAAAAAGTGTTAAGGTATAAAGGCACAAAGTATAACAGTAGATACCGTGCGCTGCATCCAATATGCTGAATATTCAATTTGCCAATTATGAGGGATCAGCATCACAATGTCCCGGGCAATTATCTTGCACTACCTGACAATGGGGTTGGTTTGCGTGTGTGGACACCATCCGAAGACCACAGTGGGCTGGATGGGACCAGGCTACGTGGCTAAGTACAGAATGGCCGGCTCTCTCCTTATTTGGCCACCAATATATGTCCCCTAGGACACAGTAACTACAGAGATGTGCTAGGCTGCTTAAAGGGACAATTGTATCAAAAATTAACGTGTGTACATGAATGCAGATCTGAAACGAAGGAGAAAATGGATTTATTCTGCACTGCTTTAAAATTCTCACTTCTTAATAAGACCAAACATTATTTTTCAAGTCTCCCACTTGCTGGTGGTCACCCCCTTTAGTGGAGACAGATTCATCAGACAATCTAGTAGTGTGAAAAGCCAGCCT
The DNA here is from genome assembly GCA_036250195.1 of Mixophyes australis. NCBI lineage: Eukaryota > Metazoa > Chordata > Amphibia > Anura > Limnodynastidae > Mixophyes > Mixophyes australis. The sequence continues at coordinate 37,714 of JAVHZZ010000473.1, read as the reverse complement.
CTCCTACAGCGGCCTCAGTTAGAGGATATTCACACAGGGTACCCCCCTCCCCCCCCCCCCAGAAACTAAAAACTTTATACAATGTAGCAGAGAAACGTGTTATTGAGGATGTAAAGGAAAAAACCCGCTTAATTTAAGATGGAAGACTGGGGTATCTTTATTTTAGGAAGGTCCTCATTCAGCAATGGATCCTCCCTCATTATAACCTAACTCTGTGTAAACACGGAGATCTAACCCAGGGGCCTCACATCCAGCCCTCAGGGGATCATTAATTCACATGGTGCCGAACAATAAAAAGTGGAAAAATGTTTCTTAAATTAAACGTAAGTTTTGGAAAGTCTTATACTGTGTCCAGTCCCTAATATATACTAGCGCGACACCTGTTTGTGAACCTAAAAAAAATGTTTTTTTGCAACATGAGAAATTGAGCTAAAGATAAAGAAATTTTTGCTGTTTATCAAATTCCTGTCTGGGACTTGCAGTTCCACAACCGGAGAGCTGCCCGCTTTTGCCATAACAAACATACATTAATATATTTTGAAGCACATTCATACAAGGAACATAGCCCAAACTGTGATTATTTTCACCCCTTATATCTGTACCCCCCAGTCATGGTTAGAGGATGCTGTCCTCTCTGCTTATAAGTGAGGTGTGAACTAGTTAATCTAGGCATTGACAATACTGACAAGAGTTAAGGCCCAATGGTCCAGCCCCCGGCGTCACACTGATCCTTGTAAAACCATCTCCAATATTCCCAGCGAGAGATGGATTGCACAATGGGATAAAGAGAGGTCTGAATCTTGCAGCTTTAACTAATGAAGTTGGATTATTCAATGTCTATAAAAGATGTTTATTCTCAGGCGCAAGAGAAACAAGGAGGGTTGGGATGACAGGTCTGGTCCTGCTGATGGAGCCTCTTACATTAGACAAATTGTGGCTCTAAGGTCCAAGCTATAGACAGCGACTTGAAATGCGTCAAAGGTCGGTCAAGACGGCTCCGTAACAGGACATTTCAGACAGAAAATGGAATCAGTAATTATAGAGTAGCAATAAACAAAGTCACAAGGCAACAATTCACTGACATGAACTAGAATATATAGGATATAGCTAATTCTGCAAAGTGTTTTGTGCATTAAAAGTACATTATTTTCATTATATTTATGATATTTCAACACTTTATTGTACTCCTATCTATGGAGAGATTCTATTCTCACCAAGTACATTTGTGATGTGATATTTCATTAAAAATTCACATTGTAACTGTCTAGAATACTGTAATGTCAAACTGTTCCAGTTTCTGCAGTAAAACTGAATTCAAAGCTCCAAATCTATTTCAAGCCATTCACCTTATACACATATTGATATATGAAACTATTAAAATCATTAATTCAAATAAAAACACAATAATATTGGCTGTATTTTATTACCAGGTCCTACAAAAGTTTTCTGACTCTGAACATTGTAAAATGTTTCTGTATTACAGATGATGCGTACGCATGCTTTGTTTATGTTGGAAATGAACATCCTCAAACAACACAAATTTAGAGATAACATTATTTTGTCAGTGAATATGTTAAGGAAAGGTAAAAACTGAAGGATGCAAAACTATTCTTAGTATTTTTGGAGCCACTTTTTGCCACATTAGTAAATTTGGGGAGAGAGGTCTTCCAGCTTTGTACACTGGTAGGAATGGATGTCTGCCCAGAGCAGATACTCAGAGCAAGTGAGGTTCTTGCTATGAATAGAAGCGCAGTATATAATAATATTGTACACATTGTATTATGTATGATATTGTATCCACTATATATTATATCATTTGAATTGGTTCATTCCATGGTTTCATGTGATATTCACTAGGAACCAGTGACATCACTGAGAGTGCAGCCTATCCAATCACTAGGAACCAGTGACATCACTGAAAGTGCAGCCTATCCAGTGACATCACTGAGAGTGCAGCCTATCCAGTCACTAGGAACCAGTGACATCACTGAGAGTGCAGCCTATCCAATCACTAGGAACCAGTGACATCACTGAGAGTGCAGCCTATCCAGTCACTAGGAACCAGTGACATCACTGAGAATGCAGCCTATCCAGTCACTAGGAACCAGTGACATCACTGAGAGTGCAGCCTATCCAGTCACTAGGAACCAGTGACATCACTGTGAGTGCAGCCTATCCAGTCACTAGGAACCAGTGACATCACTGTGAGTGCAGCCTATCCAGTCACTAGGAACCAGTGACATCACTGACAGTGCAGCCTATCCAGTCACTAGGAACCAGTGACATCACTGAGAGTGCAGCCTATCCAATCACTAGGAACCAGTGACATCACTGAGAATGCAGCCTATCCAGTCACTAGGAACCAGTGACATCACTGAGAGTGCAGCCTATCCAGTCACTAGGAACCAGTGACATCACTGAGAGTGCAGCCTATCCAGTCACTAGGAACCAGTGACATCACTGAAAACACAGCCTATCCAGTCACTAGGAACCAGTGACATCACTGTGAGTGCAGCCTATCCAGTCACTAGGAACCAGTGACATCACTGTGAGTGCAGCCTATCCAGTCACTAGGAACCAGTGACATCACTGACAGTGCAGCCTATCCAGTCACTAGGAACCAGTGACATCACTGAGAGTGCAGCCTATCCAGTCACTAGGAACCAGTGACATCACTGAGAGTGCAGCCTATCCAGTCACTAGGAACCAGTGACATCACTGAGACAGGACATAGTGGCTGCATACACAGGAACATGGTGTCAGCACATAAGATGGCTGACTCCACTTCGTGTAGCTGACAGGAGCACAGTCAGCCGTTCAGTAGAAGTGTAGCACTGCATAAGTAGTAGGAATGTACAGTGGTTCACACACAACACACGTCAGCTTTACATCCTGGAACAGCTTGACATGGACAGGTATTGGATTACATGCTTACCAGGAATGGTTATGTTAACCCCAATCAAGTCGAGGGAAAGCAAAGGCTCTGGGCTGTTTTAATTTACAACAACCTGCCTTGTGTAGAATACGCCTGTCACTCAATCTGCTTAATACAAAGGACTGACTTAAGCAGTATTGAATAAATTTAAATGAAGTTGCTGCTGTCTATCAGTGTTATGCATTACTTCTTAAAGCAGTTACACCAGGGCTGATGAAGAGCCTGAGGAATCGGTGGACACTTCACGGAGACGATGAATCTGTTATTTAAGGAATGAGCAGCTAACATGATCAGTAGATGGATGTTGCAGGCCAGCATTTGTCCTTCACAAGAGTCATTTAATATGTCACCGTAGTGTAACTTGGAGCTGATTATAGAAGATATAGTAGATGTCTGTGTCACAAGCTTCTTCCAGTACAAGCTGAATAAAGTAATATATATTATACAGATCTCTGTGCGGGTTATAGGAAGGGCATAAGAAGATACTTATATCAATGGTTAACACAACAATCGGTCGCGCAGAAATAGGATGTTCTTTTAAAAAAAAACAATTAGTAAAAAAACCACTGTGCTACATCCAAATACAGGGACTGCTGGAGAGTTATTCCCATTTATGGCTCATTCTCCCACCAGGAACTGCGGGAGGGAGGATAGTGCAGAATAGGTGACGGCACTGGGGCTGTACATAATGGTGAGCGCCAGTAATTATCATCTAACCATAGACTGAGAGACAACTTATAGGATTCATGGAGGTGGAAGAGTGCAGTGATGAACAGTGACCAATCATTTCATTCTAAAATGTCATATCCCATAATGCCTACAGGTGACACCCAACATCCTAACCCGCTGGACAAAGCCAAGTCCTCAAATCAGGACTGTCCCCCATATATCAGGACAGCTGGAAGACATGTGTATCTGTCAGAGTGTACATGAGCCAGCAATGTTCTGCAGATCTCTAGAGAGGTCAGTAATGTAATAATCTGCAGAATATATCACTATGTATCTGTCAGGGGGTAGATGGGACAGAGCAATGTTCTGCAGATCTCTAGAGAGGTCAGTAATGTAATAATCTGCAGAATATATCACTATGTATCTGTCAGAGTGTACATGAGCCAGCAATGTTCTGCAGATCTCTAGAGAGGTCAGTAATCTAATAATCTGCAGAATATATCACTATGTATCTGTCAGGGGGTAGATGGGACAGAGCAATGTTCTGCAGATCTCTAGAGAGGTCAGTAATGTAATAATCTGCTCAATATATCACTATGTATCTGTCAGGAGGTAGATGGGACAGAGCAATGTTCTGCAGATCTCTAGAGAGGTCAGTAATGTAATAATCTGCAGAATATATCACTATGTATCTGTCAGGAGGTAGATGGGACAGAGCAATGTTCTGCAGATCTCTAGAGAAGTCAGTAATGTAATAATATGCAGAATATATCACTATGTATCTGTCAGGGGGTAGATGGGACAGAGCAATGTTCTGCAGATCTCTAGAGAGGTCAGTAATGTAATAATCTGCAGAATATATCACTATGTATCTGTCAGGGGGTAGATGGGACAGAGCAATGTTCTGCAGATCTCTAGAGAGGTCAGTAATGTAATAACCTGCAGAGTATATCACTATGTATCTGTCAGGGGGTAGATGGGACAGAGCAATGTTCTGCAGATCTCTAGAGAGGTCAGTAATGTAATAATCTGCAGAATATATCACTATGTATCTGTCAGGGGGTAGATGGGACAGAGCAATGTTCTGCAGATCTCTAGAGAGGTCAGTAATCTAATAATCTGCAGAATATATCACTATGTATCTGTCAGGGGGTAGATGGGACAGAGCAATGTTCTGCAGATCTCTAGAGAGGTCAGTAATGTAATAATCTGCTCAATATATCACTATGTATCTGTCAGGAGGTAGATGGGACAGAGCAATGTTCTGCAGATCTCTAGAGAGGTCAGTAATGTAATAATCTGCTCAATATATCACTATGTATCTGTCAGGGGGTAGATGGGACAGAGCAATGTTCTGCAGATCTCTAGAGAGGTCAGTAATGTAATAATCTGCTCAATATATCACTATGTATCTGTCAGGAGGTAGATGGGACAGAGCAATGTTCTGCAGATCTCTAGAGAGGTCAGTAATGTAATAATCTGCAGAATATATCACTATGTATCTGTCAGGAGGTAGATGGGACAGAGCAATGTTCTGCAGATCTCTAGAGAGGTCAGTAATGTAATAATATGCAGAATATATCACTATGTATCTGTCAGGGGGTAGATGGGACAGAGCAATGTTCTGCAGATCTCTAGAGAGGTCAGTAATGTAATAATCTGCAGAATATATCACTATGTATCTGTCAGGGGGTAGATGGGACAGAGCAATGTTCTGCAGATCTCTAGAGAGGTCAGTAATGTAATAATCTGCAGAATATATCACTATGTATCTGTCAGGGGTTGATGGGACAGAGCAATGTTCTGCAGATCTCTAGAGAGGTCAGTAATGTAATAATCTGCAGAATATATCACTATGTATCTGTCAGGGGATACATGGAACAGAGCAATGTTCTGCAGATCTCTAGAGAGGTCAGTAATATAATAATCTGCAGAATATATCACTATGTATCTGTCAGGAGGTAGATGGAACAGAGCGATGTTCTGCAGATCTCTAGAAAAGTCAGTAATGTAATAATCTGCAGAGTATATCACTATGTATCTGTCAGGGGGTAGATGGGACAGAGCAATGTTCTGCAGATCTCTAGAGAGGTCAGTAATGTAATAATCTGCAGAATATATCACTATGTATCTGTCAGGGGGTAGATGGGACAGAGCAATGTTCTGCAGATCTCTAGAGAGGTCAGTAATGTAATAATCTGCAGAATATATCACTATGTATCTGTCAGAGTGTACATGAGCCAGCAATGTTCTGCAGATCTCTAGAGAGGTCAGTAATGTAATAATCTGCAGAATATATCACTATGTATCTGTCAGGGGGTAGATGGGACAGAGCAATGTTCTGCAGATCTCTAGAGAGGTCAGTAATGTAATAATCTGCAGAATATATCACTATGTATCTGTCAGGAGGTAGATGGAACAGAGCAATGTTCTGCAGATCTCTAGAGAGGTCAGTAATGTAATAATCTGCTCAATATATCACTATGTATCTGTCAGGGGGTAGATGGGACAGAGCAATGTTCTGCAGATCTCTAGAGAGGTCAGTAATGTAATAATCTGCTCAATATATCACTATGTATCTGTCAGGAGGTAGATGGGACAGAGCAATGTTCTGCAGATCTCTAGAGAGGTCAGTAATGTAATAATCTGCAGAATATATCACTATGTATCTGTCAGGAGGTAGATGGGACAGAGCAATGTTCTGCAGATCTCTAGAGAGGTCAGTAATGTAATAATATGCAGAATATATCACTATGTATCTGTCAGGGGGTAGATGGGACAGAGCAATGTTCTGCAGATCTCTAGAGAGGTCAGTAATGTAATAATCTGCAGAATATATCACTATGTATCTGTCAGGGGGTAGATGGGACAGAGCAATGTTCTGCAGATCTCTAGAGAGGTCAGTAATGTAATAATCTGCAGAATATATCACTATGTATCTGTCAGGGGTTGATGGGACAGAGCAATGTTCTGCAGATCTCTAGAGAGGTCAGTAATGTAATAATCTGCAGAATATATCACTATGTATCTGTCAGGGGATACATGGAACAGAGCAATGTTCTGCAGATCTCTAGAGAGGTCAGTAATGTAATAATCTGCAGAATATATCACTATGTATCTGTCAGGAGGTAGATGGAACAGAGCAATGTTCTGCAGATCTCTAGAGAAGTCAGTAATGTAATAATCTGCAGAGTATATCACTATGTATCTGTCAGGGGGTAGATGGGACAGAGCAATGTTCTGCAGATCTCTAGAGAGGTCAGTAATGTAATAATCTGCAGAATATATCACTATGTATCTGTCAGGGGGTAGATGGGACAGAGCAATGTTCTGCAGATCTCTAGAGAGGTCAGTAATGTAATAATCTGCAGAATATATCACTATGTATCTGTCAGAGTGTACATGAGCCAGCAATGTTCTGCAGATCTCTAGAGAGGTCAGTAATGTAATAATCTGCAGAATATATCACTATGTATCTGTCAGGGGGTAGATGGGACAGAGCAATGTTCTGCAGATCTCTAGAGAGGTCAGTAATGTAATAATCTGCAGAATATATCACTATGTATCTGTCAGGAGGTAGATGGAACAGAGCAATGTTCTGCAGATCTCTAGAGAGGTCAGTAATGTAATAATCTGCTCAATATATCACTATGTATCTGTCAGGGGGTAGATGGGACAGAGCAATGTTCTGCAGATCTCTAGAGAGGTCAGTAATGTAATAATCTGCAGAATATATCACTATGTATCTGTCAGGGGGTAGATGGAACAGAGCAATGTTCTGCAGATCTCTAGAGAGGTCAGTAATGTAATAATCTGCAGAATATATCACTATGTATCTGTCAGGAGGTAGATGGAACAGAGCAATGTTCTGCAGATCTCTAGAGAGGTCAGTAATGTAATAATCTGCTCAATATATCACTATGTATCTGTCAGGGGGTAGATGGAACAGAGCAATGTTCTGCAGATCTCTAGAGAGGTCAGTAATGTAATAATCTGCTCAATATACCACTATGTATCTGTCAGGGGGTAGATGGAACAGAGCAATGTTCTGCAGATCTCTAGAGAGGTCAGTAATGTAATAATCTGCAGAATATATCACTATGTATCTGTCAGGGGGTAGATGGGACAGAGCAATGTTCTGCAGATCTCTAGAGAGGTCAGTAATGTAATAATCTGCTCAATATATCACTATGTATCTGTCAGGGGGTAGATGGAACAGAGCAATGTTCTGCAGATCTCTAGAGAGGTCAGTAATGTAATAATCTGCTCAATATATCACTATGTATATGTCAGGGGGTAGATGGGACAGAGCAATGTTCTGCAGATCTCTAGAGAGGTCAGTAATGTAATAATCTGCAGAATATATCACTATGTATCTGTCAGGGGGTAGATGGGACAGAGCAATGTTCTGCAGATCTCTAGAGAGGTCAGTAATGTAATAATCTGCAGAATATATCACTATGTATCTGTCAGGGGGTAGATGGGACAGAGCAATGTTCTGCAGATCTCTAGAGAGGTCAGTAATGTAATAATCTGCTCAATATATCACTATGTATCTGTCAGGGGGTAGATGGAACAGAGCAATGTTCTGCAGATCTCTAGAGAGGTCAGTAATGTAATAATCTGCTCAATATATCACTATGTATCTGTCAGGGGGTAGATGGGACAGAGCAATGTTCTGCAGATCTCTAGAGAGGTCAGTAATGTAATAATCTGCAGAATATATCACTATGTATCTGTCAGGGGGTAGATGGGACAGAGCAATGTTCTGCAGATCTCTAGAGAGGTCAGTAATGTAATAATCTGCAGAATATATCACTATGTATCTGTCAGGGGGTAGATGGAACAGAGCAATGTTCTGCAGATCTCTAGAGAGGTCAGTAATGTAATAATCTGCTCAATATATCACTATGTATCTGTCAGGGGGTAGATGGGACAGAGCAATGTTCTGCAGATGTATAGAGGGGTCAGTAATGTAATGATCTGCTGAATATATCACTATGTATCTGTCAGGGGGTAGATGGGACAGAGCAATTTTCTGCAGATCTCTAGAGAGGAAATAATTGCAAATTGAAATACATAATCAATAAAAAGATGAATTTATAAACTAGTGACTGTGTAATTATTATATAATATAGTATATTTTGCAGTGTAATGACTGTGACTCTGCCTGATCATTTCCATGCAAGTATTTGAGAATTTCTTAATCCAGAAAAGACTTTGGTGCTAAGACAAAAACAAATAGGTTTCATACCCATCATTATCCTCTGACGGCTGAAGCGCTCGGCACATATTGTCAGCACAACTTGTTGCTGTATTGTGAGGGGAGGGGGTCTCTCACCCCTGACAAGAGTAAAAGCCCACCGACATACTGCCTCTTCATACACAGCTGTACCCTAAGCAGCAGTACATGTTTTCCAGATCTCTGCAGAGTAAGCCTCTGATAGATTCACCTGTGTGTCAGGGATTGGGAAGCTGTCTCAGGTGGACTCATTAGAGGCTGGGGCTTAGGAGCAGGACAGGTATTACAGATATCTCTGATTAGTCACAGCTTCAGAAGGAGATAGGCGTGAAACCCTCTTTTTACAAGATACTGTGTCACATGAATGCGGAATTAAGGCATGAAAATCAATGTAAATATCTTTTCTCACATTACTGCTTCAGTTGTCCTTGTATCAGTCACCTTTATCCTATTGTGGCCATGGGGGACAATGTTTTGTGTGTCTTATTGTATTGTGTATATTCTATTTTGTGCTGTTGTGTGCGAGTGCATTTATACTTCATCATCACCATTTATTTATATAGTGACACTAATTCCTCAGCGCTGTACAGAGAACTCATATTAGTCCCTGCCCCATTGGGGCTTACAGTCTAAATTCACTTACACACACACACAATTTGTTAGCAGCCAAGTAACCTACCAGTATGTTTTTAGAGTGTAGGAGGAAACCGGAGCACCCGGAGGAAACCCACGCAAACACGGGGAGAACATACAAACTCTACACAGATAAGGCCATGGTCGGGACTTATTGCTACTTGTTATGAATTTCTTTGCTATAAATGTAATTTTGAGGCTTCCTGGTGTATTAACTTACTGGGAATCTCTCAATATACACCCCTCTCTCAATATATCATGAGGAGACAACCCCGCCCCTCCTTGTGAATATAGTTTACGGTCTCTTTACCCCCCCTTGGTTATGGGTCCTCTCTCTGCATCTATGGTGATGTACTTGTTGATGAAGGCAGAACAGTGACTGCAGCACCATCGCTAAATGTGGGTAATGCTGCTCTAGCCTTCCTCTGGGGGCCTGGGTAATATGTGGGGGCGTCTTCACCTGAGCCCCCTTGTAGTTCCACCACTGTAAGTCGCCCAATCTGGGGTGCTGCTACTTTGATAAGAATCCCAGCCTCATATCTAATACACATCACCCATCTCTGTGTGGGAATAGACACATTTACCTGCACCATAGACTACAAGGGGCTGTTATTAGGTGTTTCCTGAGAAGAAAAGCGCTCGTATATCTGTATTCTGATTAATCCACATCCGCAAACTGTCCCTAATTTAAAGATCTGTCCGTGGAAAAGTCCCTGTTTTTCATCAACTATAATACCTCTTATTCTGTATACTGGATGCGTTTCTCACTATCTGAAATACATTACATAATACGATGATGGTCAATCCTGACCAGAAGTGCTCAACCTGTGGTCGAGTCCCCCAAATGGGGTCTTAGAGCTGGTTTTTTAGGTCCCCAAATTTTCAGATATGCAATTTATTCTATTGGGAATCACGCCTGTTTTGGGGTCCCAGAACAATGGCGTACTTACTTTGGGGGTTCCAAACTTGGGGACATACACAGCAGTAGATAATCTTGTTATCCGTGGGGTCTTGATAAATAGACCCCTTACTTTACTTGACTGGCTTAGTAATTATCCTACCTGCTCCAGGCGCTTGTTTAATGGCGCAGTATACATATAATATGCAATGTGACCCCCGGACTGCTCTGTCAATCACATGAAAGCAGCGTTTTCCCAGTGGTTTGTGCTAATTCTGGGGGTTATCTTCTAAACTAAAGCTCACCGGTCCCTTGTTGTAGGTTTGGGCCTAATATATTTAATGGAAGCCACTTGTTTGAAATGATCCTTCATGGGCGACAAATTAATTGCAGTTCAGTGCAATGTGTAATTGATGTAATGTACATGTTTGATGTATGTAAAGTTGTTCGTGGTGTTTAGTTTTGCAGAGGTCACTCGGGGTATTGGATAGTTAGTGGCTGCAGTAGGACGGACGGATTGTAGTATTTCTCTCTGTCCTCACTCTTTCTGCCTCTCCTGATTGATCCCTTCGTTGTAAACTATCCGGACGAGTCACAGGTCTCCTGGGCCTGATGTACAACATCATCAGCTCTCAACGCTTTAATTAAAACCTGGTTTAATTAAAAGTCTACAGGGTCTTTATTAGTCACAGCAATTGATTTCATTAGACTTTGAAATTCTTCAGAGAAAAACAACCCGTCCTGCTGGAAATCCTGGTCAGTTCCCTGCAAAGGGAACATCCATCACATAAAATATTTGTATATGTTGTAATGGAGAATGGGCTACGTGATCTTGCGCTTTCATTATTGTCATATTCCAGAAAAAGTCTGTCTCAGGCATGTAATTCTGGAACTATGCACTAACCCCAATTCTTCTATCAGTATATCTGTAACCAGGTCTCCTTCCTGCCAGGAGAAGCCATGTATCATGTCCTCAGGTATCAACAGGTGACTCTATATGGAGTTCTGGTTTTCACCATCCAACAAGGATGCAAAGTGCTAATTGTAAAGAAACAATATATATTCTCTCCTCTGATCTACACTAGATACAATTTAAGTGACATTTAATATAGGTTTCCTATGTACTAGCAGCGGAAAGGAACTGTCTGTTTCTGACACCTCATTTGCATATGTTGCCATTGGAAACAAGGTGGAGCATCTGGAAAAGGGGAGGGTCCGAGACAGATAACAAAGTAAAGAGTTACGTTTTCCAAAACCTCAACTATACAAGGATATGTTTCATTTATTAAACAGGAACTAAATCTAAAATTCAAGATGATCCAACGTAAAACGTCATCTTGTATCATTCACAAATATAGTGACATAATTTAATGGGTGACATGATATGTACAATATTGTCTATCCATTGCACCACGTGTGACCCTTACAATCCATCTTACTGAACTACACCTGTACAAAGGGATCAGATTGGTGCCAGCTGTGGGATCAGATCCTGATATTATGTTAATGCCATGGGTAGCGGTGGTAACCGTCTCCTAGCAGCCTGCGGCAGCATACGGTGTCCTTGTATATAAACCAATTCATAAATAAACCTCACACTGGAATGAAAAGTCATGGGAAGCTAATCTGATGCAAATGTAATTCAAGTTCCCTCTCGTCCCTGGACAGTCTGTTAATATTAAGCAGCCGCATCCTTGTCATACTGCTGATCACAGGCCCTGTACCTGGTAATAGGAGGCTGCTCTTATGCTGAGATTGATGGCTGCATCTGACATGTGTATTCTGTACAATACGTCAGTCTCTGTGTGTGGCGCTGCTATTGCCTCCCGGACAGAACTTGCATCTTCTGGTAAATATGGGTTTGAGTATTTCGTAATGGTCCCAACTTTTGTGGCACTTTCCCAATTAATGGAAGTGGTGGGCAGATCTGTACGTGAGTGGATCACGGGCGTGGTTTAGTTTGCTCATGGGTGTGGCTTAGTTTGAGGGTGTGGTTTGTGCGGAGTGAGGGTGTGGTATAGGTGGGTCATGGGCGTGGCTTAGGTTGATCATTGTCAGAGCTTGTGTAATCCTGATTTTGCTTGCCATTTTTTTTTTTTTTTACATATAAATCAATGCGATTACTCCCATTACTCTGAGTTATTAAACCACTACGGGTACTCTTACTGTTAGCTTTTGGTAACAACCTATTACAGACACTATACAATGGTGGGTTGGCTATGATATACAGATTAAATCATTGGATATAGACTGTTCTGTTACTTGTACAATTAGAATAACTGTTTGCACTACGGTCTCCCTGAAGTTGTACAAACTACAAAAAAAGGTACCTATTAGATCAGGGGTGGGCAAACCAGTCCTCAAGGGCCATCAACAGTTCATGTTTTTAGGATTTCTTTAATCATGCACAGCTGAGTTAATCTATTTGGCTGGGTCAGTAATTATCCCAGCTGTTTCTACAGACAGAAATCCTAAAAACATGAACTGTTATATGGCCCTTGAGGACTGGTTTGCCCACCCCTGCATTAGATACTCTCACCAGAGGGTGTAGCTAACCAATGATTACCTATCGACATTGCAGATAAAACAGAGACAATTGGGAACATCCCTGATCCATTTATCTGCTCCTCTGATGAGCTCAGTCATGTTCTCTTCTACCTGATATGCCACCTTGCCAGTATTGTACCAGTCTGGCCAGTGTAATTTGTGACAATCTTATTGACAGGACAGAAATGTAACAGATATAGTCCTAATAGCACCAAAAGACTGGAATATATAATAACCCTGCCATCTCTAGTTCACTTCTTTAACGGTTAAAGAAGTGAACTAGAGAACAGGGGTGGGCAAACCTGTCCTCAAGGGCCATATCCAGTTCATGTTTTTAGGATTTCTGTCTGTAGAAACAGGTGGGATAATTACTGACCCAGCCAAATAGATTAACTCAGCTGTACATGATTAAAGAAATCCTAAAAACATGAACTGGATATGGCCCTTGAGGACAGGTTTGCCCACCCCTGCTTTAACCTAATGAGGCGTGGGGCCAGCAAAAGAGGGTGCCAATCATGTGACAGTTATATAAATAAACCAATGTTTATATCAATTATTCATTTGTATTAATATCTAGACTTTGGGGGTCATTTACTAAAACGTAGACGTAAGAGCGCATTTGCAGAATTGTGCTGAACACTCAGATGCACAGCCCCAAGAAACGGGGGGGTCGGGGGGGGGGGGGAAGGGGGGGTGGAAAGAAAGTAAAACTTTCAATGTGCATCATCTGGATGGTAGTGGTACAGCCCATTATCACATTAGGCCCTCCCCCATTCTTAGGGCATGTGGTGACTTCCAACAATCTGTGATTAATGATATTCATGTGTGCTAATACAGCCTTCACCTGATGAGTCTGTACAGGCAGCATCCACAGGAGGGACAGTGCTATGTTTACATTATATTTTGGTAGTCCATTATGGAACACTAAACCCTCCTTATGATCACCCCACACAGACAGGTGTTTTTCCCTTTCTCACATTCTATACTTTAACAAATAATGTCCTTATCCTTCGCATATAATCACCATATATTTGACTCTACTGCCCTCAGCTGGTGATATGTGGTAATTTCACTAACCTTTTAACGTACAAATAAAGAACTCGTATAATGGTATCCTTAAATATTTTAATATTTTTCTAGTGATTCTTCTTTAAAATAAAGTATTGTCACTCAAACAGGATTTGTTTATCTGAATACAGACATATGTTATGCCAGTAGTTCAAAGTTTCAGACCAAATAATCAATATATAGACAGGGGCGTAAGAACGAAAATTTTCATGGTGGGGTTAAAGGCCAAAGACTACTATAGAGCTTGAAGCCCCTATTTCCTGCGCTTGGTATCTCGTTTTAACAGTGACTGTAGATATACAAAGACTCCCAATCCTATGCTAATTTATGTCAGTGTTTCAGGGGTTGGCTGAAAATCTATTTATATATTATTAAACAAGTATTATTCATATTAATTACCGTTTTGTGCGATAGCTGGTAGAGAAATTCAATTGTTCATCTTAAAAATGTACATTTTGCATAGTCCTTGGCCTAGTTTTTATTCAGATTTCATTGCCAGCCTGATCTCATTTGATTGGGAGTATTTTGAAATCTATAGTCACTGCCTCACTGGTTATGGTCTGTGCTATATATTCAGACTGCTACATCTCATGTTTGTTACTGGACGCACCGCACGCAATTCTGGGTAAAAGTAAAGTGAATAGTTGTTCATCATCAATACAGGATATTTATTACATATTTATGAACACACTTATTTTTTTTAAATAAACAAAACAATCAATCAATCAATATTACATTTATACTAAGGCAATATATACTAACAAACACTTGGTAGTTATACCAAATCTATCATTTAAAAAAGTTCCACAAGTTTAGAACAGATATCATGACTTCAGAAAGTAGCATGAAGGGTTTTGTGTAGGGGGGGGGGGGGAGACACAGTCTTTGCCCACCCATCACACATCATGGGAGGACAACTGGCCCCTCTACCCCCCTGGTTTCTACAACCCTGTATATAGATACATTGGGGGTTATGCTATAAAAATGACTTAGAGGAAAAATGTGTGATTTGTTTTCTTCTTCATAAAATAGTATATAAGAATTGATGTAATTTTCCATCTTGTTAGGTTACTTTCGGCATTAGATGAAATCTCATAGATGTCAGATTATATTTATATAAAAATAACTCATGTAGCTTACAAACATGCTGTTTTAAGTTTCCTTTCTGCTAAATAAAAAATATTTTTAAAAACATTTTGCATGTCAAAAATAGTAAATAAACACTTTTTACATTTAAAAAAACAAACAAACATTGTCTCACACTATCAGTACTTTCTACTGCGAGAGCCTTTTCATTATAAATATCATCTCTTTGTTTGTTTGTAACTGGTTCCATATAAATGAGTTTGGTGAATTATCCAGGGCTGCACCAGTCTCTAAGGTAAAGGGTGACAGGAAAGAAATGCAAAATATGGGTGTGGCTATGCTAACCAGTGGGTGTGGTTAGTCTAGTGTAACAGTACAGTAATAAACATGTAGAACATTTTTATAATTTAACATTACAGCATAGTAGACTTTTTTTTTGAATATCTGGGTGTCCCAATTGTAAAGTGCTACGGAATTTGCTGGTGCTTTTTAATTAAATGTTGATGATGGCTCCAGCATTAAGGGGAGACCTCTCAGATTCCCATGTGAGCAGGTAAGTCTCCCAGAGAGCACTCACGTGCACAAGGTGGGCGGGAATATGACCTGAATTCCTCATGCCCCTCCCACACATACTGAGGTGGGTGGAGATTTATTGTGCAATCTCCCTGCCCATTGGATGACGTGGATCGTGTCACCAAGTACCGCCCACTACTTATTTTTCTGAAAATGTAGGTAAGGGTGCATTATACTCTGAGTGGTTAATGGCATGTCATCGTATACCATGACCAGAACAGCAGAATAAAATGGTGGCATTTCATTATCTCACCCTGAGTGCAACACTGGGGATCAGCGGACTTAACCCTTTCATTGCCACAGACCATTAACTGGCTGCATTGTTTTGAGTGGGAATAATGTTCCAATGCAGAGTTTGGGCCCAAGTGACTCCCACCCCCCTCTGTAAAGCGTAAGACAATGAGAGGTTTTGCGGACCAGGAAGAGGGGCGTACATGGCCTTGCTGTATTCCCTGCTCACCCCTGTGATAACACGGCCTCCGCTCCCAAGCCCGGACAAACCCAGTGACACAGTACTACAAGGTTTATAGCCCATTCTGATTATTCTGGAGTAATAACAAACAGGAGAAAACGTGACCAGGCAGAAATGTTTCCCAAGGTGAAACATAAAGATAATCAGTAACCCGGTCAAGGTGAAGCAGTAAAGATGACTGTGCAGAACGGCAGCTTATAAAACAGGTCATAAAAGTCCCATAGTAAATGCTGCAAGAAATCTGATCACAATAGGTGTAATATACAAACACAGCACAAAGTGCTGACACATTGCACACCTGATTATATCATTGGTAGAGAGCTGCAGGCTTAAAGGGACATCCACAGATGCAGGATTAGTATGAATGATACCTTTCAATGGATAATTTCATGCAGGACAAGAGAAGTGGTACTGTGCAGTTGTCCATAAATTCAGAATGCCAGCATATACTGAGAATCTCAACCAATCAGGATAAGGGCAGTATTACTGTGCAGTTCTCCACAACACATAGTGAGACGTTGTACTGTGCAGTTCTCCACAACGCACGGTGAGAGACGTTGTACTGTGCAGTTCTCCACAACGCGTGGTGAGAGATGTTGTACTGGGCAGTTCTCCACAACATACGGTGAGAGACGTTGTACTGTGCAGTTCTCCACAACGTACGGTGAGAGGCGTTGTACTGTGCAGTTCTCCACAACGTGCGGTGAGAGACGTTGTACTGTGCAGTTCTCCACAACGCGTGGTGAGAGACGTTGTACTGTGCAGTTCTCCACAACGTGCGGTGAGAGACGTTGTACTGGGCAGTTCTCCACAACGTACGGTGAGAGAGGTTGTACTGAGCAGTTCTCCACAACGTGCGGTGAGACGTTGCACTGTGCAGTTCTCCACAACGTGCGGTGAGAGACGTTGTACTGGGCAGTTCTCCACAACGTGCGGTGAGACGTTGCACTGTGCAGTTCTCCACAACGTGCGGTGAGAGACGTTGTACTGGGCAGTTCTCCACAACGTGCGGTGAGACGTTGTACTGGGCAGTTCTCCACAACGTGCGGTGAGAGACGTTGTACTGTGCAGTTCTCCACAACGTACGGTGAGAGAGGTTGTACTGAGCAGTTCTCCACAACGTGCGGTGAGACGTTGTACTGTGCAGTTCTCCACAACGTGCGGTGAGAGACGTTGTACTGGGCAGTTCTCCACAACGTGCGGTGAGACGTTGCACTGTGCAGTTCTCCACAACGTGCGGTGAGAGACGTTGTACTGGGCAGTTCTCCACAACACATAGTGAGACGTTGTACTGTGCAGTTCTCCACAACGCACGGTGAGAGACGTTGTACTGTGCAGTTCTCCACAACGTGTGGTGAGAGACGTTGTACTGGGCAGTTCTCCACAACGTACGGTGAGAGACGTTGTACTGGGCAGTTCTCCACAACACGTGGTGAGAGACGTTGTACTGGGCAGTTCTCCACAACGTGCGGTGAGAGACGTTGTACTGGGCAGTTCTCCACAACGTGCGGTGAGAGACGTTGTACTGGGCAGTTCTCCACAACGTACGGTGAGAGACGTTGTACTGGGCAGTTCTCCACAACGTACGGTGAGAGACGTTGTACTGTGCAGTTCTCCACAACGTGCGGTGAGAGACGTTGTACTGGGCAGTTCTCCACAACGTGCGGTGAGAGACGTTGTACTGGGCAGTTCTCCACAACGTGCGGTGAGAGACGTTGTACTGGGCAGTTCTCCACAACGTACGGTGAGAGACGTTGTACTGGGCAGTTCTCCACAACGTACGGTGAGACGTTGTACTGGGCAGTTCTCCACAACGTGCAGTGAGAGACGTTGTACTGGGCAGTTCTCCACAACGTGCGGTGAGACGTTGCACTGTGCAGTTCTCCACAACGTGCGGTGAGAGACGTTGTACTGGGCAGTTCTCCACAACGTACGGTGAGAGACGTTGTACTGGGCAGTTCTCCACAACGTACGGTGAGAGACGTTGTACTGTGCAGTTCTGCACAACGTGCGGTGAGAGACGTTGTACTGTGCAGTTCTCCACAACGTACGGTGAGAGACGTTGTACTGGGCAGTTCTCCACAACGTGCGGTGAGAGACGTTGTACTGGGCAGTTCTCCACAACGTACGGTGAGAGACGTTGTACTGGGCAGTTCTCCACAACGTACGGTGAGAGACGTTGTACTGGGCAGTTCTCCACAACGTACGGTGAGAGACGTTGTACTGGGCAGTTCTCCACAACACGTGGTGAGAGACGTTGTACTGGGCAGTTCTCCACAACGTACGGTGAGAGACGTTGTACTGGGCAGTTCTCCACAACGTACGGTGAGAGACGTTGTACTGTGCAGTTCTGTACAACGTGTGGTGAGAGACGTTGTACTGGGCAGTTCTCCACAACGCGCGGCGAGAGACGTTGTACTGTGCAGTTCTCCACAACGCGCGGCGAGAGACGTTGTACTGGGCAGTTCTCCACAACGTGCGGTGAGAGACGTTGTACTGTGCAGTTCTCCACAACGCGCGGCGAGAGACGTTGTACTGTGCAGTTCTGCACAACGTGCGGTGAGAGACGTTGTACTGTGCAGTTCTCCACAACGTGCGGTGAGAGACGTTGTACTGTGCAGTTCTCCACAACGCGCGGCGAGAGACGTTGTACTGTGCAGTTCTGCACAACGTGCGGTGAGAGACGTTGTACTGTGCAGTTCTGCACAACGTGCGGTGAGAGACGTTGTACTGTGCAGTTCTGCACAACGTGCGGTGAGAGACGTTGTACTGTGCAGTTCTCCACAACGTGTGGTGAGAGACGTTGTACTGGGCAGTTCTGCACAACGTGCGGTGAGAGCAGGCCCGGCGCTCCCATTAGGCAAGGTTAGGCACTTGCCTAGAGCGCCGGGCTCTGGAGGGCGCCACAGAACTGGAAATTAATTTTAAAACTGTGCGGCGACCGCTGACCATACCTGTCACGGCCGCCGCACAGCATTCAGATGCATGGGGAGGGGGGGGAAGAGGCTATTGCTCACCACCGCCGCCTCTCTGCTCCGTCTCCTCCCCTCCACTTACTAGTGTCAGTGAGTGGAGGGGAGGAGACGAAGCAGAGAGGCGGCGGTGGTGAGACAAGGTAAGAAAAGACAGGGTGAGGGGGGAGAAGGGTGCCGATTTTTGCGGGGGGGGGAGAGGGCGCCGATTTTGCCTAGGGCGCCATGGACCCTAATACCGGCCCTCCAGTTCTCCACAACGTACGGTGAGAGACGTTGTACTGGGCAGTTCTCCACAACGTACGGTGAGAGACGTATTGTATTGGTCACTGTGCACTCACTGAATCCCACATTTTGCGCTGTGATTGGGGCATAACCTGGTCTGTGTGATCATAATTTCTTATCATTCTTTTTATAATCATTCAGAACCACTTGTAACTTTTATTCTTTGGCAAACCTCTAGCCCAAGTGTATTAATATAGGACACAGGCCTCATCCTGGAATAAATATCAAGAATATCTCCACCAAGATCATTGGAGTATACAGTAATCTCCCCTTATACTATACTTTATATACTTTACCCCGTCTCTTCTGAGTGTGAATGGAGAACACATTGCCCTACCCATTCTTATTATGGTCTGGCCATAGCTGCGGCAGGGATTGGTGGGTGAGGAATTGCCCTTTGTCACTGAGTCGTGAAGATTTTACAAGAAGTAAATAAACACAGTAAGAATTGTATGACAATGCAGAACTGGCTGTTACCAAACATAAAATAGAAGTAAAGCTTTAAAATGACTGTGCACAAAGGAGATATTGCGGTAATCATGCCATAAAACATCACCAGCTGCGCCCACGGTATGTGGAAACGGTGACAGTGCAAAACATGACAGAGGTCAGGAATCCGGCACAATTTATAAGGTGACTTTTACTGGGAGACAAAACCCTCAGACGTGTCAGAGCCACAGTAATGTGAGTTTCATAGAGCAATAAAGTATCAGGGAACATCAGCAGCCACCGTGTCACTGCCCAGATACAACATCCACTATTAGATGTGAGCACTGCTCTCCCCTCCCCCACTTCTGATTCCCAACAGGTAAAGGGGCTGGGGCTGGTCGGATCAGGCAGCTCCTGTGTCCAGCCAGATCTATTACTGACTGGGCACCCTCATCATGTCTGTGCCCGCTGATGGTTGCTCCCTTACTCAGGGCTGTGCCCATCATGAGTGGTTCTGGGAACAGGGTTTGGAGGAAACAAAAAATAGGGAATTGATTTTCCACAATGTTGCAAAATGTAATTATCATCATTTATTTATAGGATGCCGCACAATTTGTAACAACGGACAATCGTGTTACAGATATGATATATATATATATATAAACAGAGTAACAGATACATGGATAGTCAGGAGCTAGTAATTACAGCTAGCACGGATACCGCTATGAATTCCAGGCGAGTGAGCAGAAGATTCAGTGCAAGACATGACATTGGGGTCATATGAGAAGGACAGACATGAGACATAGGCCCGTGACAGGTTACAATGCAGATAGGACACAAGTGGATGTGGTGGAAGGAGGGTCTGGGGGGAGGGTAGATAAGTATGAAGAGGTGATTGTATGTTGCGGAGAGTCTGGGAGGGCGAGGAGATCCATAGGTGGGGAGAAGTTTTGGAGATAGGACTGGGAGGAAATGATGAGGGGGGAAAGAGAGGTGTAGGCCAGAGGTGGAACGGAGTGGTCAGCCTGGAACGTGTCTAGTGAGTTCAGAGATGCTCCCCCTGAGCCTTAGTGATGGACTTGTAGGTGAGGGTAAGCAGCTGAGTAAACAATGGTGAGCCAGTGAAGGGATCTACTGCAACCTCCTTCTTACTGGCCTTCCCCACACCTGTCTCGCACCTCTTCAGTCAATTCTCATGCTACAGCCCGACTGACCATCCTCTCTCTGCCTACAGCTGCCTCCTCTCAAGCACTGCACTGGCTCCCCCTCTGTTACAGAATCCTCTTCAAGCTCCTCACCCTCACCTAGATGACCCTCTCTAACGCCCCTGCTCCTTACCTCTCCAACCTCATACTCCTTCTCGCCCCCTCTACGGTCATCCAACGACTGCAGCCTCACCTAGATGACCCTCCTTAACGCCCCTGCTCCTTACCTCTCCAACCTCATACTCCTTCTCGCCCCCTCTACGGTCATCCAACGACCGCAGCCTCACCTAGATGACCCTCCTTAATGCCCCTGCTCCTTACCTCTCCAACCTCATACTCCTTCTCGCCCCCTCTACGGTCATCCAACGACCGCAGCCTCACCTAGATGACCCTCCTTAACGCCCCTGCTCCTTACCTCATACTCCTTCTCGCCCTCTACGGTCATCCAACGACCGCAGCCTCACCTAGATGACCCTCCTTAACGCCTCTGCTCCTTACCTCTCCAACCTCATACTCCTTCTCGCCCTCTACGGTCATCCAACGACCGCAGCCTCACCTAGATGACCCTCCTTAATGCCCCTGCTCCTTACCTCTCCAACCTCATACTCCTTCTCGCCCTCTACGGTCATCCAACGACCGCAGCCTCACCTAGATGACCCTCCTTAATGCCCCTGCTCCTTACCTCTCCAACCTCATACTCCTTCTCGCCCTCTACGGTCATCCAACGACCGCAGCCTCACCTAGATGACCCTCCTTAACGCCCCTGCTCCTTACCTCTCCAACCTCATACTCCTTCTCGCCCCCTCTACGGTCATCCAACGACCTCAGCGTCACCTAGATGACCCTCTCTAACGCCTCTGCTCCTTACCTCTCCAACCTCATACTCCTTCTCGCCCTCTACGGTCATCCAACGACCGCAGCCTCACCTAGATGACCCTCCTTAATGCCCCTGCTCCTTACCTCTCCAACCTCATACTCCTTCTCGCCCTCTACGGTCATCCAACGACCGCAGCCTCACCTAGATGACCCTCTCTAACGCCCCTGCTCCTTACCTCTCCAACCTCATACTCCTTCTCGCCCCCTCTACGGTCATCCAACGACCGCAGCCTCACCTAGATGACCCTCCTTAATGCCCCTGCTCCTTACCTCTCCAACCTCATACTCCTTCTCGCCCTCTACGGTCATCCAACGACCGCAGCCTCACCTAGATGACCCTCTCTAACGCCCCTGCTCCCTACCTCTCCAACCTCATACTCCTTCTCGCCCCCTCTGCGGTCATCCAACGACCGCAGCCTCACCTAGATGACCCTCCTTAATGCCCCTGCTCCTTACCTCTCCAACCTCATACTCCTTCTCGCCCTCTACGGTCATCCAACGACCGCAGCCTCACCTAGATGACCCTCCTTAACGCCCCTGCTCCCTACCTCTCCAACCTCATACTCCTTCTCGCCCTCTATGGTCATCCAACGACCGCAGCCTCACCTAGATAACCCTCTAACGCCCCTGCTCCTTACCTCTCCAACCTCATACTCCTTCTCGCCCTCTACGGTCATCCAACGACCGCAGCCTCACCTAGAAAACACTCTCCAACGCCCCTGCTCCTTACCTCTCCAACCTCATATTCCTTCTCGCCCTATACGGTCATCCAACGACCGCAGCCTCACCTAGATGACCCTCTCTAACGCCCCTGCTCCCTACCTCTCCAACCTCATACTCCTTCTCGCCCTCTACGGTCATCCAACGACCGCAGCCTCACCTAGATGACCCTCTCTAACGCCCCTGCTCCCTACCTCTCCAACCTCATACTCCTTCTCGCCCTCTATGGTCATCCAACGACCGCAGCCTCACCTAGATAACCCTCTAACGCCCCTGCTCCTTACCTCTCCAACCTCATACTCCTTCTCGCCCTCTACGGTCATCCAACGACCGCAGCCTCACCTAGATAACCCTCTAACGCCCCTGCTCCTTACCTCTCCAACCTCATATTCCTTCTCGCCCTATACGGTCATCCAACGACCGCAGCCTTACCTCCCGTCTGGTTACCACGTCTCACTTCCATGGTCAAGATTTCTCCCATGCTGCCCCACTTCTCTGGAACAATCTCGCTCGTTCTATCATGATATCCCCTAGCCTGCCAAACTTCAAACACTCCCTTAAAACCCATTTGTTCAGGAAAGTCTACCCCTCATCTATCTAACCTCTCCCCTGCCCTCTTCACTATCCATACTATACCTCACCCTCATTCTTCCCTCATTCCTCTTATTACCAACTCTTGTTCATCTCTCCCCTCAGATCTAGTCCCCTCACCTTATCTTCCCACTTTGGTTTTCCTATCAGTCTCCCCCTCCCCTTTAGATTGTAAGCTCCCATGAGCAGGGCCCTCTAATCCTTCTGTCCTCCTCGTGTTACCTTTTCACTTCAGCTCCTCAGCCTCAACATTGGACATCTCCATTACTGTCCTGATCCTGCTGGGTGCAGGTTCACTCCGCACCTCCCTTCATCCCATTCACCGACACCTCTCTGCCCTGTGCACCTGCTCTCAGTTTGCATTGTTGTTGTACTGCCCAGTATCCCGTGTTCTGTACTGTCCCATGCTCTATGTACAACGCTTCGGACCCTTTGAGGTACCTCATAAATAAAAGATGAGAATAATAACAGGTCATGTTTTCAGGATTTTCCTCCATGGGAGCAGGTACCATAAGTACTAACACATAAGTGTGTGATTGAGGAAACCCTTACTATGAAAACCGCAGTGCAGGTTATGAGAAGCGGATGCCAAGATGCCATAACGAGTGAATCTCTACCAGACTGATGGGCCAATCCATTTATCTGTATACTAAAGTGACAGATTATGGTGTCATGGAAATGTCTCTCTCCACAATTCACAAACTGTGCACCCCTACATCCTGCCATATATCACTGGACCTCAGCTCCCTACTCATCCTGTGTTCCACAGTCGCTGAACGAATCAGAAAATAAAGAAGTTTATGTTTTCTTAGTACAGAATAGGAATACCATGGATTGTATACCATTGTAATCAAACCAATGGTTACATTTAATATGGTACCATTCCTGCAATACTAATGATCACCGAAGCAGTATGCACTGCTCTTTACCTTTCATGATCTGTCATCCATTCTATAATCCCAGCTATACTTACATGTCCCCCTACCCCGTGGTTCAGGGCTTTAGTCCCTACTCCAGGACAGTTGGAAATGGCGCGTGCAGCATTGAAGGTGTGCTTTTAGGAGAAGGAAGCTGGGAATGGACCAGTGCCTCTGAACTGCCGGTCAACCCCCATAGGGGTGTAGAACAACCCTAAAGTGACATCACCATGGTCCTGTGTGGTGTGACCATGCCCAGACTTTGTGTACTCACTGCCCCAGGTAGGGAATGTATCACAGAGCAGAGTCACAGTCACTGCAGTGCCTATGGATGCATCAGTAATGATTATATATACAGTATATGGACAAAGGTATTTAATTGCTTGACCATTACACCAACAAGGACTGTAATGACACTGTATTTAAATACCCATACTTTAATATGGAGTTGGTCGACCTTTTGCAGTGATAACAGCTACTACTCTTCTTGGAAGGCTCCACAAGATGTTGGAGTGTTTCTGTGGGAATTTGTGCCCATTCACACTGATGTTGAATGAGAACGCCTGGCTCACAATCTCCGTTCCAGTTCATCCCAAAGGTATTAGATGGGGTTGAGGTCAGGGCTCTGTGCGGGCCAGTAAATTTCTTATACACCGAACTCATCAAACCATGTCTTTGTAGTCCTTGTTGTGTGCACTGGGGCACAGTCATGTTGAATAGAAAAGGGCTATCCCCAAATTGCTGCCACAAAGTTGGAAGAATAGTATTGTCCTAAATGACTGGTATGCTGAAGCATTAAGATTGCCCTTCACTGGAGAAAAGGGGCCTAGCCCAAACCCTGAAAGACAGCCCCATACCATTATCCCTCCTCCACCAAACTTCATAGTTGGCATAATGCAGTAAGACGTAACGTCCCCCCGGCATCCACCAAACCCAGACTCGCCCATCTGACTTCCAGAGAAGTGTGATTCATCACTCCACAGAACACGTTTCTCCACAGCCCAGTGTCGGTGTGCTTTACACCACTCCATCCGACGCTTGGCATTGGTCTTGGTGATGTGAGGCTGCATGCAGCTGCTCGGCCATGGAAACCCATCCATTAAGCGCCCACCGCAGTTTTTGTGCTTACATTAATGTCAGTGGAAGTTCTGAACTCTTCAGTTATGGAATCAGCAGAACGTTGGTGACTTTTACGCACCATGCGCCTTAGCAGTCGTTGACCCCGCTCTGTGATTTTACGTGGTCTTCCACTGTTGCTCCTAAACGCTTCCACTTTCTAATAATATCACTTACAGATGACCGTGGAATATGCAGCAGGGATGAAATCTCATGAACCGTCTTATTGCAGAGGTGGCATCTATCACAGCACCACGCTTGAAGTCACTGAGCTCTTCACAATGACCCAGTTTGTATCACAAATGTTTGCAAATGGAGACTGCACGGCTGGTGCTGGATTTTATACACCTCTGGCAACGGGTCTGATTGAAACACCTCAACTCAATAATTAACATGTGTGGCCAAATACTTTTGTCCATATAGTGTGTGTGTGTGTGTGGGGGGGGGGGTTTGTGTATATATATCAGAGCCGTAACTTAGAATTCTAGCACCTGGGGCGAGAAAGACTAATGCCGCCCCCCTAACTCTCAATTTTAACGAATTGAACCTAAAATATTCCTAAACTGCATCCCCCTTCAGCATTGCGCCCTGGGTGGTCGCCCCTATCGCACAGCCCTGATATATATATATATATACACATACACACACACACACACACACACAGTACATACACTATGGGACAGGGAAGCAGTAAATCCTGTACATCACACAGTGGTTTGTCAGGTACACATTTACATCCTTCAGCTGGATTTGCGCTGTGTGCTCTGATGAAAGGTCTGCAGTCCACCCTGTCACAATCTTGTGTCTGACCCTGAGTTCAGACTACTTGACACATATTGTCCTAACACACAGGTTACTATTCACAGCTACAGAAACGTAAACAATAATATACAGGGTAGATACTATGACACATGTAGGAGTCATACAGCCAATAAAGGAGTTTATGGAAGGAAATGGGGGCAGAGTTATTGTAACCTTCCATCCAAAAGAGAGTGTTTGGCTGTATGCCCAGACTTAGATCAAACTTTGGGTAGGGGTCCAGCGATAGCGCTCTTGCCTCCTGGACCCCCACACTGCAGACTGGTGAATGCTTCAGAGATGCCTACACTCTCTTCTGAGACCTTAGAGGGGGGTCAAGAAGTGTCTGGGGCCCATTGCTGCTGCATCTCCTGCTCCACTTCTAGTTCCGCCACTGGCTGGATGCAAAATCTTTGTCTGATGAATTATTTTGGTAGTTATATGTAGGTAGAGAGTCCTGCAGTCCTGGAGCTGCAGACAGGGCAATTTATTGAAGCAGAGTGTTACTTCTGGTGTCTGTAATGAGCAATGAGGAAGAATAATGGAACATATACAGGATCTATGCTAGTTACAATGTAGCAGTGAACACAAATACATTTCCAGGCTCCACCAGATTTCTCTGTTAGAAATACAATAACACTATAATGTAAAACAAAGCTGTAAAAAGGTGACAATGCAAAAAAATAAAAGTTATAGTAAACAAGCCCAATAAAATGTCTCTTTTAAACTCTGAGCCATAAAGTGGAAAAGTTGACGGACAGAGACAGCGCTCGCAGCGGGAAGCCAAAACTTTTTACACAATCTCCTTTATAGAATTTTATATGGTACTAAAATATGAAGTAAACACACAGCGCTGCCAACATAATCTAACAGTAATCAGTCGGCGCAGTTACACAACAACTGCATTCTACACATAGAACATACAATATACTACTTAGAGCACAGCCCTTGTTTCATCACAATATGTCCGGAAGGAGTTCACTTATAGCCAAGGGAAAGTATACCCAACGCACACTACATGATGCATATCTTGGAGTGGTGTGCACAGGATATCTGCTTTCACCATATTGAAGACGCTAAGTTTTTATAATCTAAAAATGATTGCTATGTGTTAGATTCAACCCCAAGGTCTGCAAGTTACAAAATCTGAAATAATTGCAGCAAGTTGTGTTTTTATACAAACCCAGAAGAAGGGAAAACATAAGAGATTAATCCATCTGTATTGTTATTGCTTTCCTCATAGGATAACAGTATCTGCTTTTATAACAGAGAATAAGAATGAAAACACATTTAGAAAATGTGTGCGTGAGCCCTAAGTATATACGTTTCCTGCACAGCGTTACACATAGCGCACAAAGTACTGTTCTCACCTCCCAGAACATATACAGCAAACTAAATACAACTCTTGTTGTATTCATTATCATTATTATTATTAACATATAATGCTCATTTGGGGGTCAGAGCGATGCTTAAGTAAAAAAGGATAATACATGGAGATTTTGTGTGAACTGTGTGTGGGGGGTTGTAATTGGGTAGTACATAGGGGATATACGCAGGAGCGTGCCGGATGAGTTATTAATGATACGGTGAGGAGCGTCAAAGAGTTAAATGGACAAAACTGACGTGAGCTACGATGCTTTGCCTTCCCTCATTGTGCCCCTATGCTGATGCCTAATTCCTCTGACAGCAGAGCGGATACCCAGCCCTCATTTATAACACTGGAGGACATTGGATGATTGTAACTCTTCCTTGTTAACAGTATTTTTAAGGAAGTATAACAAGTAACTGACCACATAGGGTTAATGCTTCTGTAAAGATTGTGACTGATTTACAGGAAAACTAGTCCCAAGCCTCAGGGCAGCACAGATGAGAGGGAGCGCAGAAATGGCTCCTTGCTCATTTTATATGTTTTCTTTTTTGTAACTTGATCTTTAACAACCTCCCATTTTTTGGGTAAGATTTGGTCATGAGGCACAAGCGCAGGGGCTGACAGGATTAGGGGGCAGGGGAGGCCAGTCCCTGTATAAGCATAGGTGCTGCATGATGATAATGTAGATTCACCCACAATGCCTCCTATACAGCCTCTATAGATACAGCCCATTCTCTCCATCAGGACCACTGTGCCTCCAGCACAAGCGGGGTTAACCTGCCTTAGTACCCAGCAATTCATCACCTCTGAGTGAATCTGCTGTTGATTAAATTAATAAATGCAATCCCAATCTAAAGCAAGTTAATTGGGATGATTTATTTGGGTCTGACAGCTTTATGCATCTTTGATGAAGCATTATGAGGTTTGTTTTTTATTTTGCATAATTTAAGGTGATACCTGGAGCTGGGGGTCCTATCCGCTGCTGACAATCACACGCCAGTCTCTTCAGATGCATGTATTTATGATTTATCTGTCGATGCTTTATCTGTCTGGGTGAAAAATCTCTTTAAAACAATCTCTTGAATCCCTGGGTTTTTACTATAAATCTTATGGTGCGCAGATAATTCATTCAAAGTTCTGAAATATCTATTGCTTAGTACTTACGTAGCAACAAGTGAGATATAAATGTGTCTTTTGCTCTCATTTGCTGTGCCATTAAAATCTATTGGATGTGATACATCAAAGGGTAAATAGACTTGTCAGAATTACTTGTTTGTTAACTTGTTCATAGCTCCACAAGCTTATAATTCATTGTTCTATAATATAAAACACATTCCCTTGCGGGTAATGAGTTATGGCCATAGGACCTGGAGATAGGCTGGCTACCCTGAAGAAAGGATTACTGGAAACTTACATAATACACCTCATGTCTGTCCTGATCACTCCAGGTAACATACCTTCCAAATATCCCGATTCAGGTGTGTGGAGGGGAGTCTCTCGCCGCTCCACGGATCAGGACATTGGGAGGTAGGCCCCTCTGATACTGCAGCTATCAGCAGCAGGTGTACAGGGCATCGAAGGGGTGATTTTAGGTGAGAGGATGAGGTCAGGGAAGGCCCCTAGGTGAGACGTGGCATGGTACCCAATCTTACCTGGACACGCCCTGTGCAGCATGACCACGCCCCCTTCTTATGCTCGCACCGCAGTTTGGGTGTGTATATATATATATATATATATATACACACACACATACAGTGGGGGAGGTGGGGGGTATATGCCGCACCGCTACTCCTCTTACTGCCTTCATTGTAACACTCACATTCCAGTCACTTACATTATATACATATATATGTATGTATATGTGTGTATGTATATATATATATATATACACATACACATATATCTCACACTAATTGCCTTAATGAGACTGCTGCGAGCTACTTTCCTTATGTTCCTGCAATTATCTGTTATACATCCATACTCTGCCGATTATTTTGGGAAATTCAGGAAAGTGATAGAAACAACAGTGAGTCACTGGTGATGTGCAGCACGAGGAGCCGATTCTGCTGAAATAATGTGATCCGGTTGCCTTACTGTGTGTGACAAGAGAAAGAGACTTATCACCGATTATTAGCGACAATAATAAAACTAACAGTGACAAATATAATGTATCTTTTAGTTAATCTCCTCCCTTTCGCAGCCCCGCCCTAAAGCCAGTGACAGTGAGGGGGAGAGCCAATCACTGGGCGGAATGGTGGCACTGTAATTTTGGGGAGGAGAATAGAAAGTTCCTTAGTGAAACTTAACTTGAGAGAGTCTATAATTTATTTATTTTTTTTTTAAACATATTTTATTAGGGAGATTTTTCAATTTTCAAAACAGTGTCAAGATTAAGTTACATTGATCAAACAACAAATACCTTGCACACGAGAAGAACAATGTAATCTTTTGTTAATAAAAGTAAAAACCGAGAAAGGGAAAGAAAAGAGAGAAAACAGGGAAGGGGAGGGGAAGGCAAAGGGGGGGAAGGAAAGGATGTTAGTATGGTAAGAGGGGGAAGGAAAGGATGTTAGTATGGTGAGAGGGGGAAGGAAAGGATGTTAGTATGGTGAGAGGGGGAAGGAAAGGATGTTAGTATGGTAAGGGGGGGAAGGAAAGGATGTTAGTATGGTGAGAGGGGGAAGGAAAGGATGTTAGTATGGTGAGAGGGGGAAGGAAAGGATGTTAGTATGGTGAGAGGGGGAAGGAAAGGATGTTAGTATGGTGAGAGGGGGAAGGAAAGGATGTTAGTATGGTGAGAGGGGGAAGGAAAGGATGTTAGTATGGTGAGAGGGGGAAGGAAAGGATGTTAGTATGGTGACAGGGGGAAGGAAAGGATGTTAGTATGGTAAGGGGGGGAAGGAAAGGATGTTAGTATGGTGAGAGGGGGAAGGAAAGGATGTTAGTATGGTAAGGGGGGGAAGGAAAGGATGTTAGTATGGTGAGAGGGGGAAGGAAAGGATGTTAGTATGGTGAGAGGGGGAAGGAAAGGATGTTAGTATGGTGAGAGGGGGAAGGAAAGGATGTTAGTATGGTAAGGGGGGGAAGGAAAGGATGTTAGTATGGTGAGAGGGGGAAGGTAAAGATGTTAGTATGGTGAGGTGGGGAAGGTAAAGATGTTAGTATGGTGAGAGGGGGAAGGAAAGGATGTTAGTATGGTGAGAGGGGGAAGGAAAGGATGTTAGTATGGTGAGAGGGGGAAGGAAAGGATGTTAGTATGGTGAGAGGGGGAAGGAAAGGATGTTAGTATGGTGAGAGGGGGAAGGAAAGGATGTTAGTATGGTGAGGGGGGGAGGAAAGGATGTTAGTATGGTGAGAGGGGGAAGGAAAGGATGTTAGTATGGTGAGAGGGGGAAGGAAAGGATGTTAGTATGGTGAGAGGGGGAAGGAAAGGATGTTAGTATGGTGAGAGGGGGAAGGTAAAGATGTTAGTATGGTGAGAGGGGGAAGGAAAGGATGTTAGTATGGTGAGAGGGGGAAGGAAAGGATGTTAGTATGGTGAGAAGGGGAAGGTAAAGATGTTAGTATGGTAAGGGGGGGAAGGAAAGGATGTTAGTATAGTGAGAGGGGGAAGGAAAGGATGTTAGTATGGTAAGGGGGGGAAGGAAAGGATGTTAGTATGGTGAGAGGGGGAAGGTAAAGATGTTAGTATGGTGAGAGGGGGAAGGAAAGGATGTTAGTATGGTGAGAGGGGGAAGGAAAGGATGTTAGTATGGTGAGGTGGGGAAGGAAAGGATGTTAGTATGGTGAGAGGGGGAAGGAAAGGATGTTAGTATGGTGAGAGGGGGAAGGTAAAGATGTTAGTATGGTGAGAGGGGGAAGGAAAGGATGTTAGTATGGTGAGAGGGGGAAGGAAAGGATGTTAGTATGGTGAGAGGGGGAAGGAAAGGATGTTAGTATGGTGAGAGGGGGAAGGAAAGGATGTTAGTATGGTGAGAGGGGGAAGGTAAAGATGTTAGTATGGTGAGAGGGGGAAGGAAAGGATGTTAGTATGGTGAGAGGGGGAAGGAAAGGATGTTAGTATGGTAAGGGGGGGAAGGAAAGGATGTTAGTATGGTGAGAGGGGGAAGGAAAGGATGTTAGTATGGTGAGAGGGGGGAAGGAAAGGATGTTAGTATGGTAAGGGGGGGAAGGAAAGGATGTTAGTATGGTGAGAGGGGAAAGGAAAGGATGTTAGTATGGTGAGAGGGGGAAGGTAAAGATGTTAGTATGGTAAGGGGGGGAAGGAAAGGATGTTAGTATGGTGAGAGGGGGAAGGAAAGGATGTTAGTATGGTAAGGGGGGGAAGGAAAGGATGTTAGTATGGTGAGAGGGGGAAGGAAAGGATGTTAGTATGGTAAGGGGGGGAAGGAAAGGATGTTAGTATGGTGAGAGGGGGAAGGTAAAGATGTTAGTATGGTGAGAGGGGGAAGGAAAGGATGTTAGTATGGTGAGAGGGGGAAGGAAAGGATGTTAGTATGGTGAGAGGGGGAAGGAAAGGATGTTAGTATGGTGAGAGGGGGAAGGAAAGGATGTTAGTATGGTGAGGGGGGGAAGGAAAGGATGTTAGTATGGTAAGGGGGGGAAGGAAAGGATGTTAGTATGGTGAGAGGGGGAAGGAAAGGATGTTAGTATGGTGAGGGGGGGAAGGAAAGGATGTTAGTATGGTGAGAGGGGGGAAGGAAAGGATGTTAGTATGGTGAGAAGGGGAAGGAAAGGATGTTAGTATGGTGAGAGGGGGAAGGAAAGGATGTTAGTATGGTAAGGGGGGGAAGGAAAGGATGTTAGTATGGTGAGAGGGGGAAGGAAAGGATGTTAGTATGGTAAGGGGGGGAAGGAAAGGATGTTAGTATGGTGAGAGGGGGAAGGAAGGATGTTAGTATGGTGAGGTGGGGAAGGTAAAGATGTTAGTATGGTGAGAGGGGGAAGGAAAGGATGTTAGTATCGGTGAGAGGGGAAGGAAAGGATGTTAGTATGGTGAGAGGGGGAAGGAAAGGATGTTAGTATGGTGAGAGGGGGAAGGAAAGGATGTT
The DNA here is from genome assembly GCA_036250195.1 of Mixophyes australis. NCBI lineage: Eukaryota > Metazoa > Chordata > Amphibia > Anura > Limnodynastidae > Mixophyes > Mixophyes australis. The sequence goes on along the minus strand of JAVHZZ010000473.1, from coordinate 5,262 downwards.
AGTATGGTGAGAGGGGGAAGGTAAGATGTTAGTATGGTGAGAGGGGAAGGAAAGGATGTTAGTATGGTGAGAGGGGGAAGGAAAGGATGTTAGTATGGTGAGAGGGGGAAGGAAAGGATGTTAGTATGGTGAGAGGGGGAAGGAAAGGATGTTAGTATGGTGAGAGGGGGAAGGAAAGGATGTTAGTATGGTGAGAGGGGAAGGAAAGGATGTTAGTATGGTGAGAGGGGGAAGGAAAGGATGTTAGTATGGTAAGGGGGGGAAGGAAAGGATGTTAGTATGGTGAGAGGGGGAAGGTAAAGATGTTAGTATGGTGAGAGGGGGAAGGAAAGGATGTTAGTATGGTGAGAGGGGGAAGGAAAGGATGTTAGTATGGTGAGAGGGGGAAGGAAAGGATGTTAGTATGGTAAGGGGGGGAAGGAAAGGATGTTAGTATGGTGAGAGGGGGAGGAAAGGATGTTAGTATGGTGAGAGGGGGAAGGAAAGGATGTTAGTATGGTGAGGGGGGGAGGAAAGGATGTTAGTATGGTGAGAGGGGGAAGGAAAGGATGTTAGTATGGTGAGAGGGGGAAGGAAAGGATGTTAGTATGGTAAGGGGGGAAAGGAAAGGATGTTAGTATGGTGAGAGGGGGAAGGTAAAGATGTTAGTATGGTAAGGGGGGGAAGGAAAGGATGTTAGTATGGTGAGAGGGGGAAGGAAAGGATGTTAGTATGGTGAGAGGGGGAAGGAAAGGATGTTAGTATGGTGAGAAGGGGAAGGTAAAGATGTTAGTATGGTAAGGGGGGGAAGGAAAGGATGTTAGTATGGTGAGAGGGGGAAGGAAAGGATGTTAGTATGGTGAGAAGGGGAAGGTAAAGATGTTAGTATAGTGAGAGGGGGAAGGAAAGGATGTTAGTATGGTAAGGGGGGGAAGGAAAGGATGTTAGTATGGTGAGAGGGGGAAGGAAAGGATGTTAGTATGGTGAGAGGGGGAAGGAAAGGATGTTAGTATGGTGAGAGGGGGAAGGAAAGGATGTTAGTATGGTGAGAGGGGGAAGGTAAAGATGTTAGTATGGTAAGGGGGGGAAGGAAAGGATGTTAGTATGGTGAGAGGGGGAAGGTAAAGATGTTAGTATGGTGAGAGGGGGAAGGAAAGGATGTTAGTATGGTGAGAGGGGGAAGGAAAGGATGTTAGTATGGTGAGAAGGGGAAGGTAAAGATGTTAGTATGGTAAGGGGGGGAAGGAAAGGATGTTAGTATGGTGAGAGGGGGAAGGAAGGATGTTAGTATGGTGAGAAGGGGAAGGTAAAGATGTTAGTATAGTGAGAGGGGGAAGGAAAGGATGTTAGTATGGTAAGGGGGGGAAGGAAAGGATGTTAGTATGGTGAGAGGGGGAAGGTAAAGATGTTAGTATGGTGAGAGGGGGAAGGAAAGGATGTTAGTATGGTGAGAGGGGGAAGGAAAGGATGTTAGTATGGTGAGGTGGGGAAGGAAAGGATGTTAGTATGGTGAGAGGGGGAAGGAAAGGATGTTAGTATGGTGAGAGGGGGAAGGTAAAGATGTTAGTATGGTGAGAGGGGGAAGGAAAGGATGTTAGTATGGTGAGAGGGGGAAGGAAAGGATGTTAGTATGGTGAGAGGGGGAAGGAAAGGATGTTAGTATGGTGAGAGGGGGAAGGAAAGGATGTTAGTATGGTAAGAGGGGGAAGGAAAGGATGTTAGTATGGTGAGAGGGGGAAGGAAAGGATGTTAGTATGGTGAGAGGGGGAAGGAAAGGATGTTAGTATGGTGAGAGGGGGAAGGTAAAGATGTTAGTATGGTAAGGGGGGGAAGGAAAGGATGTTAGTATGGTGAGAGGGGGAAGGAAAGGATGTTAGTATGGTGAGGTGGGGAAGGAAAGGATGTTAGTATGGTGAGAGGGGGAAGGAAAGGATGTTAGTATGGTGAGAGGGGGAAGGTAAAGATGTTAGTATGGTGAGAGGGGGAAGGAAAGGATGTTAGTATGGTGAGAGGGGGAAGGAAAGGATGTTAGTATGGTGAGAGGGGGAAGGAAAGGATGTTAGTATGGTGAGAGGGGGAAGGAAAGGATGTTAGTATGGTAAGAGGGGGAAGGAAAGGATGTTAGTATGGTGAGAGGGGGAAGGAAAGGATGTTAGTATGGTGAGAGGGGGAAGGAAAGGATGTTAGTATGGTGAGAGGGGGAAGGTAAAGATGTTAGTATGGTAAGGGGGGAAGGAAAGGATGTTAGTATGGTGAGAGGGGGAAGGTAAAGATGTTAGTATGGTGAGAGGGGGAAGGTAAAGGATGTTAGTATGGTGAGAGGGGGAAGGAAAGGATGTTAGTATGGTGAGAGGGGGAAGGAAAGGATGTTAGTATGGTAAGGGGGGGAAGGAAAGGATGTTAGTATGGTGAGAGGGGGAAGGTAAAGATGTTAGTATGGTGAGAGGGGGAAGGAAAGGATGTTAGTATGGTGAGAGGGGGAAGGAAAGGATGTTAGTATGGTAAGAGGGGGAAGGAAAGGATGTTAGTATGGTGAGAGGGGGAAGGAAAGGATGTTAGTATGGTGAGAGGGGGAAGGAAAGGATGTTAGTATGGTGAGAGGGGGAAGGAAAGGATGTTAGTATGGTGAGGTGGGGAAGGTAAAGATGTTAGTATGGTGAGAGGGGGAAGGAAAGGATGTTAGTATGGTAAGGGGGGGAAGGAAAGGATGTTAGTATGGTAAGGGGGGAAGGAAAGGATGTTAGTATGGTGAGAGGGGGAAGGAAAGGATGTTAGTATGGTGAGAGGGGGAAGGAAAGGATGTTAGTATGGTGAGAGGGGGAAGGAAAGGATGTTAGTATGGTGAGAGGGGGGAAGGAAAGGATGTTAGTATGGTGAGAGGGGGAAGGAAAGGATGTTAGTATGGTGAGAGGGGGAAGGAAAGGATGTTAGTATGGTGAGAGGGGGGAAGGAAAGGATGTTAGTATGGTGAGAGGGGGAAGGAAAGGATGTTAGTATGGTGAGAGGGGGGAAGGAAAGGATGTTAGTATGGTGAGAGGGGGAAGGAAAGGATGTTAGTATGGTGAGAGGGGGAAGGAAAGGATGTTAGTATGGTGAGAGGGGGAAGGAAAGGATGTTAGTATGGTGAGAAGGGGAAGGTAAAGATGTTAGTATGGTAAGGGGGGGAAGGAAAGGATGTTAGTATGGTGAGAGGGGGAAGGTAAAGATGTTAGTATGGTGAGAGGGGGAAGGAAAGGATGTTAGTATGGTGAGAGGGGGAAGGAAAGGATGTTAGTATGGTGAGAGGGGGAAGGTAAAGATGTTAGTATGGTAAGGGGGGGAAGGAAAGGATGTTAGTATGGTGAGAGGGGGAAGGAAAGGATGTTAGTATGGTGAGAGGGGGAAGGAAAGGATGTTAGTATGGTGAGAGGGGGAAGGAAAGGATGTTAGTATGGTAAGGGGGGGAAGGAAAGGATGTTAGTATGGTGAGAGGGGGAAGGAAAGGATGTTAGTATGGTGAGAGGGGGAAGGAAAGGATGTTAGTATGGTGAGAGGGGGAAGGAAAGGATGTTAGTATGGTGAGAGGGGGGAAGGAAAGGATGTTAGTATGGTGAGAGGGGAAGGTAAAGATGTTAGTATGGTAAGGGGGGGAAGGAAAGGATGTTAGTATGGTGAGAGGGGGAAGGTAAGATGTTAGTATGGTGAGAGGGGGAAGGAAAGGATGTTAGTATGGTGAGAGGGGGAAGGAAAGGATGTTAGTATGGTGAGAGGGGGAAGGTAAAGATGTTAGTATGGTTAGGGGGGGAAGGAAAGGATGTTAGTATGGTGAGAGGGGGAAGGAAGGATGTTAGTATGGTGAGGGGGAGGAAAGGATGTTAGTATGGTGAGAGGGGGAAGGTAAGGATGTTAGTATGGTAAGGGGGGGAAGGAAAGGATGTTAGTATGGTGAGAGGGGGGAAGGAAAGGATGTTAGTATGGTGAGAGGGGGGAAGGAAAGGATGTTAGTATGGTGAGAGGGGGAAGGAAAGGATGTTAGTATGGTGAGAAGGGGAAGGTAAAGATGTTAGTATGGTGAGTGGGGGAAGGAAAGGATGTTAGTATGGGTGAGAGGGGGAAGGTAAAGATGTTAGTATGGTGAGAGGGGGAAGGAAAGGATGTTAGTATGGTGAGAGGGGGAAGGAAAGGATGTTAGTATGGTGAGAGGGGGAAGGAAAGGATGTTAGTATGGTGAGAGGGGGAAGGAAAGGATGTTAGTATGGTGAGAGGGGGAAGGATGTTAGTATGGTGAGAGGGGGAGGTAAGGATGTTAGTATGGTGAGGGGGAAGGAAGGATGTTAGTATGGTAAGGGGGGGAAGGAAAGGATGTTAGTATGGTGAGAGGGGGAAGGAAAGGATGTTAGTATGGTGAGAGGGGGAAGGAAAGGATGTTAGTATGGTGAGTGGGGAAGGAAGGATGTTAGTATGGTAGGGGGGAAGGTAAGGATGTTAGTATGGTGAGAGGGGGAAGGAAAGGATGTTAGTATGGTAGAGAGGGGGAAGGAAAGGATGTTAGTATGGTGAGAAGGGGGGGAAGGAAAGGATGTTAGTATGGTGAGAGGGGAAGGAAAGGATGTTAGTATGGTGAGGGGAAGGAAGGATGTAGTATGGTGAGAGGGGGAAGGAAAGGATGTTAGTATGGTGAGATGGGGGGAAGGTAAAGGATGTTAGTATGGTGAGAGGGGGAAGGAAAGGATGTTAGTATGGTGAGAAGGGGGAAGGAAAGGATGTTTAGTATGGTGAGAGGGGGGAAGGAAAGGATGTTAGTATGGTGAGAGGGGGAGAGGAAAAGGATGTTAGTATGGTGAGAGGGGGATGGAAAGGATGTTTGTATGGTGAGAGGGGGAAGGAAAGGTTGTTGTTAGTATGGTGAGAGGGGGGAAGGAAGGATGATGTATGGTTGAGTGTGGGGGTAAAGGATGTTGAGTATGGTGATGAGGGGGGATGGGGGTGGTAGGATGTTGTTGGTGAGAGGGGGGTAGGTTATGTGTTGGTGGGGTGAGGGGGGGTTGGAATGGTTGTTAGTATGTGTGAGTAGGGGGGTAGGTATGATGTGTTTGGTTGGTGGGGAGTGGGGTTGAATGGATGTTAGTTGGTGTTGAGGGGATGGAGGATTGTGTAGTGATGGTAAGGGGGGGGAAGGAAAGGATGTTAGTATGGCGAGAGGGGTAAGGTTTGGTGGTTAGGTTGGTGTAGGGGGGTAGGATGAGGATTTATAGGGTGTGTGGGGGATGTAATGGAAGTTAGTATGGTGAAGGGGGAAGGATG
>JAVHZZ010000472.1:0-41818 GCA_036250195.1 Mixophyes australis | reverse complement strand
ACAAAACAAAAATAAGTGTAAAAAAAGAAAAAAAAAACAAAAATAAGTATAAAAATAAGAATATGTATAAAAATAAGAACAAAACAAAAATAAGTATAAAAATAAGAATAAGTATAAAAATAAGTATAAAAATAAGAATGAAATAAAATAAGAATAAAATAAAACAATATATAAAAATAAGTATAAAAATAAGAATAAGTATTAAAATAAGTATAAAAATAAGAATAAAACAAAAATAAGTGTAAAAATAAAAATAAGTATAAAAATAAGAATCAAATAAAATAAGAATAAAACAAAAAAATATATAAAAATAAGTATAAAAATAAGAATAACTATAAAAATAAGTTTAAAAATAAGAATCAAATAAAAATCAGTATAAAAATAAGTATAAAAATAAGAATAAGTTAAAAAAAATAAGTATAAAAATAAGAACAAAACAAAAATCTGTATAAAAATAAGTATAAAAATAAGAATAAGTATAAAAATAAGTTTAAAAATAAGAATAAAATAAATAAGTCTAAAAATAAGAATAAGTATAAAAATAAGAATAAAATAAATAAGTATAAAAATAAGAATAAGTATAAAAATAAGAAAAAAATAAAAATAGGTATAAAAACAAGAATAACTATAAAAATAAGTATAAAAATAAGAATAAAATAAAAATCAGTATAAAAATAAGTATAAAAATAAGAATAAGTATAAAAATAAGAATAAAAATAAGAATAAAACAAAAATAAGCATAAAAATAAGAACAAAACAAAAATAAGTATAAAAATAAGTATAAAAATAAGAATAAGTATAAAAATAAGTATAAAAATAAGAACAAAACAAAAATAAGTATAAAAATAAGAATACAAAAATAAGTATAAAAAAGGGAATAAGTATAAAAATAAGTATGAAAATAAGAACAAAACAAAAATAAGTGTAAAAATAAGAATAAGTAAAAAAAATAAGTATAAAAATAAGAATAAGTATTAACAATAAGTATAAAAATAAGAATAAAAAAAAAATAAGTATAAAAATAAGAATAAGTATAAAAATAAGTATAAAAATAAGAACAAAACAAAAATAAGTGTAAAAATAAGAATAAGTATAAAAATAAGTATAAAAATAAGAACAAAACAAAAATAAGTGTAAAAATAAGAATAAGTATAAAAATAAGAACAAAACAAAAATAAGTTTAAAAATAAGAATAAGTATAAAAATAAGTATGAAAAAAAGAATAAAACAAAAATAAGTTAAAAATAAGTATAAAAATAAGAATAAAAAAAAGTATAAAAATAGGAATAAGTATAAAAATAAGTAAAAAAATTAGAAAAAACAAAAAAAAGTATAAAAATAACAATAAGTATAAAGATAAGAACAAAACAAAAATAAGTATAAAAATAAGTATAAAAATAAGAATAAGTATAAAAATAAGTATAAAAATGAGAACAAAACATAAATAAGTGTAAAAAAAGAAAAAGTATAAAAATAAGTATAAAAATGAGAACAAAACATAAATAAGTATAAAAATAAGAATAAGTATAAAAATAAGTATAAAAATAAGAATAAAACAAAAATAAGCATAAAAATAAGAACAAAACAAAAATAAGTATAAAAATAAGTATAAAAATAAGAATAAGTATAAAAATAAGTATAAAAATAAGAATAAAAAAAATAAGTATAAGAATAAGTATAAAAATAAGTATAAAAATAAGAACAAAACAAAAATAAGTATAAAAATAAGAATACAAAAATAAGTATAAAATAGGGAATAAGTATAAAAATAAGTATGAAAATAAGAACAAAACAAAAATAAGTGTAAAAATAAGAATAAGTAAAAAAAATAAGTATAAAAATAAGAACTAAACAAAAATAAGTATAAAAATAAGAATAAGTATTAATTATAAGTATAAAAATAAGAATAAAACAAAAATAAGTATGCAAATAAGAATAAAATAAAAAAAGTATAAAAATAAAAATAAGTATAAAAATAAGTATAAAAATAAGAACAAAACAAATATAAGTATAAAAAAAAGAATAAGTATAAAAATAAGTAAAAAATTAGGAAAAAACAAAAATAAGTAAAAAAATAAGAATACATATAAAAATAAGTATGAAAAAAAGAATAAAACAAAAATAAGTATAAAAATAATAATAAGTATAAAAATAAGTATAAAAATAAAACAAAAATAAGTATAAAAATAAAAATAAGTATTAAAAATAAGTATAAAAATAAGAATAAAAAAAAGTATAAAAATAAGTATAAATATAAGTATAAAAATAAGAACAAAACAAAAATAAGTATAAAAATAAGAATAAGTATAAAAATAAGAATAAGAATAAGTATAAAAATAAGAAGAATAAAATAAGTATAAAAATAAGAATAAAAATAAGTATTAAATTATGTATAAAAATAAGAATAAGTATAAAAATAAGAAGAATAAAAATAAGTATAAAAATAAGAATAAGTATAAAAATAAGAAGAATAAAAATAAGTATAAAAATAAGAAGAATAAGTATAAAAATAAGAAGAATAAAAATAAGTATAAAATTAAGTATAAAAATAAGAATAAGAATAACTATAAAAATAAGAATAAAAATAAGTATAAAAATAAGAAAAATAAAAATAAGTATAAAATTAGGTCTCTTCTTCATCCCTCTGTGCCCCCCCTTTCTCTTCATCACTCTGTGCCCCCTCCTCTTCTTCATCACTGTGTGCCCCCTCTCTTCATCAGTCTGTGTCCCCCCTCTTCTTCATCACTCTGTGCCTTTCTGCCCCCCTCTTTTTCATCACTCTGTCCCCTTGTCACTCGCCGGGGTATCGGGCTGCCCACCCGACCCCCGGCAATCTTACCTTGCTCCGGCGCTCCGCTCGCTGCCATCTTGGATTCGGGTCTGCGCATGCGCAGACCCGCGATTTATAAAACATATGGCTGTCTCCTCATTGGCCAGTCAATTTTGGCTCCAAATACAAAAGGCACTTCCACCATTCACTCAGTGCCTGTTCCTCAGTTGCCTTTGGGTGCCTAAGATGTGGCTACTCTGATTCTACTCGTCTGCAAAGCTGACTCTCCATTCAGGTACCGACTATCTATTGTACTCGTCTGCAAAGCTGACACTCTATTCAAGTACCTGCTACTACACTCACCTGCAAAGCTGACACTCTATTCAAGAATTTGCTACTATACTCGTCTGCAAAGCTGACACTCTATTCAAGTACCTGCTACTCTACTCGTCTGCAAGGCTGCAAGGCTGACATTCTATTCAAATACCTGCTATCCTACCTGCTGGTTTCCTGACTTCCCAAGAGGGTCTCGCTCAGTACTCTGGCAGGGGCCGCGACCTGCGAGCAGACGCAGCTAAGACCATACTGCTTTGCGGCAGTTCCTGGTGAACACCGTCTGCTTGTTAGACTCCGCGCCCTGCTGGTGTAGCACTAAACTGTGCAGACCCTGGGATTCGCATCGTAAAGACCTGCTATCGCCTGAGACCGTGACACCCCCCTCTCTTCTTCATCACTTTGTGCCCTCCCTCTTCTTTATCACTTTGTGCCCCCCCACTTCTTCACCACTTTGTCCATTTCTGCTTCCCTCCCCTTGTCTCTGTTCTTTTACTTACCTACCTATTGGCTTCTTTCACTTATTTTCTTGTCTTCTGCCTTCTTTCTTCCGTGCTGGGTCCTTTCTGAGCCGCTCCTCACTCAATGTCGGACATGACCTTATCAAGTCATGCCCGACATTTAATGCAAACAGAACAGAGAGGAGGGAGGAGGGGCGCCAGTGCCGCGGTAAATATATATATATAAACTGCTCCCTCCACCAACAAAGGGGGCAGAGTATACAGTACAGGGGTCGGGGCCTACCGGGGGATAGCCCGGCTTCCAGGCAGGCCAGTCCGACCCTGCCCCCTTCAGATAATTAAAGGTTTACAGTTAGGAATCTAGGGCCTAATTCAATAGCGATCTTATCTGCCATCTTTTTCCGGATCTTACGAAAATATTCTCTGCGCATGCTCAGAAAACGGACCTAAGAAGGTAATTCAGTTGTGTAAGCTGAGAATTTCCTAAGTTAAGATGAAAATTCTTCTTAACTGCACTTAAGAAGATTTTCTACACTTAAGAAAAAAGGGATGGTAATGGGAGGGGAATGGACGGAGAACGTACGAAGTTAAAAAGAGTAGGCGTTATCTGTACTGAGTTAAGAAGAGTAGACGTTACCTCCGTAACCATTTGATAGTTAAAAAGAAATGCTGTGAGATTTACCTTAACTAATTTCTTAAACTTAAGGAAGCTTAGGGCCATGTTTAGATCCAAAACAGCTAGAGCAGAAGCACAGAATAACAACACTAAACTGTTCAAAATAGCTTTATCTTTTAAAACATTCACAACTAAATATGCACAACATACATCTTAATGCACTTCACATAAAAAATGTTTTAAAATTTTATATTTATATCAAACATTAAACATTGTGTACTTTTTTTAAAAGTAAGCTATATTTAAGTTCAACCACAATTTAAATAAATTGCAATGTAAAGTGATTGATGTGTCTAACAGCTGATATTTGTAAAAATGACTAACAATACGCTAGTAATAATATGAAAGCATAACAGCTTAATTTGTTAAAATTGTTCAGATAAATTGTCTGCAGTTAAACCAAATGTACTCTTACATAATGGACACATAGGAAATCCACACAAACATTGGGAGGATATATAAACTCCATAGATATAAGTGCGTTAGTGAGGATTCAAAATCAGGTCTCCACTGTTGAATGGTGGATTGTCTAACCACTAAGCCAACGTGCAGGTGGATGAAGTAGACTAGAAGAAAAAGCTGAGCAACAGCTTCTATCATAACAAGGGGCCCGATTCATCAAGGAACGCAAACGCATACGCATCTGCTAATTGGTTCTGCGCATGCGCGAAACGATACTTGAGATGCGCAAAACGCCAGATACGGCACTCAGTCAACTCAATCTCAAAGTCCAACGCAAATATATTTGAGATGGCGGCTGACCACTTGAGAAGAAAGGGGTGGGAATGGGCGGAGAGTTGGTGCGGACTGGGCGGAGATGAGATATCATTTTAATAAGGTAGGCGTTATGCTTTTTCACTTGAGAACAGTAGGCGTTCCCTCTGTGCAGTTAAGTGAAACTGACGTCACTCCTGTCTCAAATCCTTGACAAAAGTTAAGGAAGGCCAGGGTCATGTTTAAGTCCAATACAGGTAGCTCAAACAACTATTAAACACCTTTAAAAGCATCTTTTTCGTTTAAAAAGCAAAACAAAATATGCACAACATACATACATATCAATACAGACTGTTTTTCCCATTTTTTTTTTTTTTTTTTTAAATAATATTTATTTGGATTTATATATCTTACAAATGTTCCATTAGTATGTTTGTGTAAAATAAGCCTTTTTTCTTAACAGACACCTTTCTAATAAATGCAACTCGCAAGTGCAAGATGTTTGATGTTATTTTGGCCCTTTGGCCTCAATCCGGAACTGCCGGAATGCCGGAACTAGTTAGCGTAATATAGCGCCCTCTGCTGCTTACTGGCTCTTCAGTTAAGTACACTGCAGTTTGGTATCCTAGGCAGATATCTTCTCTGCATTATGGGGATCAACTTGGATACATACTTCCATACATGTATATATTGGACATTACTCAGAGACATTACAGGTATCTGTAACAACACATTTCATGTATGCAGGAATGGCTTTCTCAGTACATTTCCCATTCATTCCACTTGCCGGAATGGAGTGCACAGTGCATTCCACTGCCGGAATGGTTGCCTGAGTGCATTCCCTATTCATTCTGGCTGCTGGAATGGTTGGCTGAGTGCATTCCCCATTCATTGCGGCTGCTGGAATGGTTGCCTGAGTGCATTCCCCATTCATTCCGGCTGCTGGAATGGTTGGCTGAGTGCATTCCCCATTCATTCCGGCTGCTGGAATGGTTGGCTGAGTGCATTCCCCATTCATTCCGGTTGCTGGAATGCAGTGCACAGTGCATGGCTAATTATTTTTTAAAAAATGTGGCACAAACAATCAACTTTTGGTTAAATATTTATTTTAAATCTCTGTCTATTCTCAACAACTACCATTATCATTAGTCTCAATGTTACATGCCTGATTTGACAGTTGTTGATGGTGCGTTTGCAATAAAAACTAATAATAATAGACATATAATAATTCTCCACTATATTTTTGCGATGTACATGCATGATTTATGCTAATTTAAACCAGGTGTACTATTACCACAGGGACACTTTTAAATGCAACACAAATATTGTAAGGATATTAATGACCCCTCAGAGACAAGAGAATTGGTGAGGACTTGAACACACGTTTGGAAGCTTGCAAGGTGGACCGCCTAACTGCTACGCCACTGTACAAGTGGTGATGATACAGGAATAGAATACAAATGAAAGCTGAGCAGCAACTTCTATCATAAGTTGGTTTCCTTAAAACATGGAGAAAAATGCCAATAATTACAAATATTATACACAGAAAAGATTGGTACATGCAGAGTCAAAATGTCTGCATATTTAAATATATCCATGTTGATTAATACAAACCAAAAGTATATTAATATTTCTCGCATTTCTACTTTTTAGTTTTGGTGAACACTTAGCTTTTTTCACTTTTGCCAGTAGGGATTTCCTATGTCTTTGCAATCAAGTCTTTTGGAACAACTGCTTTGCTGTGTTGTAGCTGATCACACTGTTCAACATGACATATAGCCACATTACACACCAAAACATATACTAAAGCACTCTTAGATAAGTCACAGAGTGGAATAAATAAACTCAAACATGGAAACATACAAAGGTAAGCCACATACACGCATCATTCGGGGTTCAAACTCATTACCTTGTTGTTGCAAGCTCATTTCTTTATTCACTAAGGTATACTTCAGATTGAAATACCCACACCAAACTGCACATTTACTTTTTGCACACAAAAAAGTCCTGCAACATAATTAATTCAACACTTGAACACACCTTCTTAGTAACAGACACAAAGGATCTTGTTTGGTGTTTGCAAAATCAATAAAGCAATGTCTAGTCTAATGCATATAAGATGAGTGTACAATAAGAAAGAAAAACAAAAAATTACTTTAATCAGTAGAGAATGAAAAGAGACTTAGTCATAACCACCGTTGCATAGACCCAGCATCAGATCGTGTCAGCTGGCCTATACACCTGCATATACTTGTCTCATTACAATCCCCTATAAAAGACATCCTCCTGCAGACTAAAAATTTGTTAGAAATAAATAGATTTTACTGTCTTTTGCTGCTGGTTATTTCCTTATTTGCATTTTAGTTGTTTTGAGTTTTATTTAAAGTTACTGTGTTATATGCACTTTAAATGTTTGTAAATGTTTGATGTTGCACAATAACAGTGCATTTTTTTTATAGATGTTATGTGCATTTTTATGTGTGTTATTTGACTATTGAATTGTAACCTTTTTTTAGGGGTGTGGTGTTGTGAAGCTTTTCAATCTTATACCTATTATTTAAACTCTTACGTGGTATAGCAAAATTTCCATGGTGTATGTTTATTCCACAGATCACCAGCCCTCAGGAAAACTTGGAGCCTGGACACCTCACATTCAACAATGATTTGCAAGGTAAAAAAACAATCAAATATGGTTTGACACACTAAGGGTAATATCTGCCAGTCCACACAAAGTATTGTATTGGGATTAATGTCAAGGGCTTTTTCTTTTTAAGAAACAAATACAAATGTTGGGACTAGATACTTGGGAGGGAATCAAAAGTGTACCTTTGATTTCTGCTAAATAGAAATGCTGCTGGAAGGCCTGTGTCTGGAATTATGGAGCTTATCAGATGTGCCTTTTATAGGCTGAACAGTTGGAACAATAATGTTGATGATTGTTGTGTTTATAGCAAAACTAAAGGCTTTCCTTTGTGTACTAACAGGCCTTAGCTGGGACATGTCTGGCTCACCTGAAAATAATAATTAATCAAGGTGGACTGCAAATGTCCATTGCATCCAGAAGGCAACTGACATGGACTTGTAGGCTTCTTCAGCTTGTAAGTATATATTTCTCGTCCTATTATATCATTTGTGGACTTGTGTTACAGTTAAGATAACATATTGTAGATTTGAATGCTTGAAAGTACAGGTGTGTACAAAGAACACAGGCAATGAATTTGTTACTTTAAATTGGCCCAAGTTTGTTTGCTTTCTCTCTGATATTTGAAACATAGAAGACAGGCATAATGGGTTCCTGCATGGGCTGCCTTGCTACACTTCTAAGCAATGCTTAGAAAGGAGTTGTTTTAATAGTTTTTAATGTTTCAGTTGCTTACTGTAAATGTATCATCCCCAATTATTATGTAGAACGTTTTGGAGATACTCATTCAATTGTAACTCTCTGCTGCTTTGGACACTGATTAACACCCTAACATCCTTCACTCCATTGTCCATCCAGACACAGGTCTCTTCTGGGTCACTTGCTACCTAGATAACTGCTCCTGTACTATAGGCACCTGTTGCAAAATCTCCCTTCCAATATCACTCTCTATTGAGGTTTGGCAAGAAATAATTTTGTGTACAAATGATGTAGATTAATATGGAACACCAGCTGTCCCAATGTTTGGGAGGATGTGCCCATGGGGAATGCAGTGGATGAATGAAAGTATCTATAGTGTATTGAATAATATGTAAGAGTAAAGGGTTGTTGCTGGTCGAAATTTTACTGTCACAAAAACAGTACTTTGGTGAGGTTCATTTGGTGCTGTGGCTTGTGCACAATAGGCAGTTTGCACATTTTGTAACTTTATTTTGTGGTGGGACTCTCAAGGCACAAATGATGCAAAACACACAGCTAAATCAAGCTATATGAGAAACTCACAAGGCAGTATTACAGAGAGTAATGTGTTGAACCTTACAAGACACTTTCCAGGTTACATTACAGGGGACACCTTCATGTGCACCAAGGCATATACTAAATACATTCTTTTATGTTGTATGTGAGCTAAACTTGGTGAAGTAATGTTTTGTTTTTACATTCAACAGGCCAAGCTGGTGTGCCTTTTGGAGTTCAGCAGTGTGTGTCACTACACGTTGAAGTATTTCTCCAATGCTCCTAGGCTGCTTATGTTTCTTGACTTTGCCCAGATTGTCTATGCTTTATGCAAGTAACTTTGGCACACAGACCACTGTCTCATTTGCAATGTATTCTGCTGCAACTATAGATTCATGTTTGTTAACAATAAATGTGACCATGCATGAGTGTCATCAAGCACTCCCAATCAAGTATCTGCTGACAACTACACTGCTGTTCTTTGTATTGTCATACACAAGAATCCATACATAGTCCTTTGGGGCATGTTTAGGCACATGTCTACTTGTCCAATATATTGATGACATGTTTGGTTTTTGGGGCATTAGACACATAATAGGCCTCCCCTGAATTCACACTATATGCAGTGGTTTTAACCTTTAATATTAGAGATATTTGTGTATTTAGTATAGTCTCTTTGGTTGTGGCACTTTTTAGAATGTGGTATTGTGCATGTTCAACATGGTCTGTGCACTTATACAGATTAGCAAAACACCTGTTGGTGTTTCCTAAATGTTGATGGCATTGGCTGCCACACTTCCTAGGCTAGGACCTGTTGAAACCAACAGGCCCAAAAACATTTGCAACTCACACAGCTTTGTTTGGAATTGTGGCCACAGACAAATGCTACACACAAAGTCCACTTATTAAAGGCCAAGGTCTTTGTGTTAGATGCAAGTTCTGCATATGTTGGAGTTGGTCTCCACATAATTTTGTATTTCCCTTTTGGACAGCACTGTTGGGTGTTACACTTAAGCTATATTGTGTATTGGTGCAGTCATGCAATGTTCCTTTGCAGCAGCACACATATACACACTTTGAAGCCTAGTAATATGTGTGTGAAAGCTCAGGTTTTTAGTTTGCACACACCTGTCATATTGTGTATTTTGTGGCCTTGAAATTCAGGGATAAAAGTATTATGGATGTGAACTAAAATGTTCATATTGGATTGGGGTGTAAGAATTGGTTATTTTGCACTAGCATTCACATTGCTAATGGGGCTTGCAAAAAGCTAACCTTAAAACACAATCATGTTGGGAATATCTGCAAGTAGTGTGTGTGAGTAATTTCTATGTTGGACATAATTTGTGTAGAGTAAGACCAATGCCTGCTTTAATGTGTGTGTGTGTGTGTGTTCAATTACTTTCAAAGTGTGACACATAATACCACTCTGAGGCCACAATGTAATTCTCCTCATGCAGCAGAGTGACCATACTCCAGATTGGCAAGTAGTAAGTACTGACCACTGGCACACAATCTGTAGTGAAAATCAAAACCCCAGGCAAAACATAGTGCTTGACACAAAGGTGCATTTAGAATTATATTCAATCAATAAGCAGAGTTTGGTGTGGCTAAGTACCTAATAGGCTAGGAATATGCTATGTCTGCATGGCCATCCTGTGACCAACAGGCACTGTGGTTTGTAAAGGAAAGCACTACCAAGAGGGATAATGTTAACTGTACACAACCATGACACCACTTGATGTAGAGTCCAAAAATTGCATGCATCAAATCAAAGACGGCTATTCCAATCCAAATGACAGATAGGCAAAGCACTCCCCAAACATTTGTACAGTTCTACTTTGAAAAGCCATTACCCTACTACAAATGTATACTCTATTTCAAACACCTTGTGATGACAGCATCCAAACCAAGCTACCACCAGGGCAAAACTGACACTATATGGTGTAAGATTTACTTACTATCCCCATGTCCCCCTAGAGTGTGTGGCCTAGCCTAGCCCACACTAACACTATTAATAAATTCTGTTGGTACACATTCCCATAGTATCTCTGAGCTCAGTTCCACACTGGGGTTGGATTTGATGCTTACAAGTGGTTAGATACACTGTATGTTGTTTATTTTTGTTAGTATGAGACTTCCTATTGGTCATTTATGCCTAATGGGTAATTGTATGTGTATTCTCAATAAAACACATCAATAACGTGCATTTCCAGGTAGGCCCATTTGGCAGTAACAATATTGACACCTGTTGTGTTAAATCTCTGGGCTAAATAACTGTCCTGTTCACAGTATGCCAGAGCCTGCTCAGTGAAATTGCTAATTTGCAGGAGAGAAGAAAAAGGACATGTGGGATGAAAGAACTGATTTAATTGAGAAGCCAGGTGTACATTAATGTTTCCTACCTGCAAAACATAGAATATTAGTCTCATCCGCTACGGGGGCCATGTTTTTGGTGGGAGAGGCAACCATTACACACACACAGGTGTCTGAAAGATCTGCGTGTGACGTGGGCACACCCATACATGCTCCGAGAACCAATCACAGAGCAGAATACTTCCATTTTGATAGCTTGTGAGAAAAGAAATGAGGGCAGCTATATTTTCCAGACGCGAGCTGCGAGTGCTCACCGAGGGCATGGATAATGTGCTCTCGGGGTGATATGTGTCGAACGAAATAAAGCTGCGGGCTTACCAGAGGGTCCGCAGACACCTCTGCCTGCACTATCAGAAACGCAGGACCATAGTCCAACTCCAGAGGCGCTGGAGCGATCTCCGGCGCCGTCAGCCCAGGCTCCTTGATGAACTCCGCCAGGAGATTAGAAGAAGTGAGTTCTCTATTATTTGCCAAAAACATGTGTACACAAATATATTTGCTAGATGTTTGTAAATATGTTCACCCTAATCACCTGACATGGCCTACATAACAATGTGCAAGCACACTATAAAGGTCATGCCCCTTCCAGTGCACCCAAAATCCTTTGCCTCCTGTCTCCTGCATTTGTCTGCTGACAATTTACTGACCTAAATGTTTTAGTGTAAAAATTATGAACATTAAGGGCTAGATTTACTAAGCTGCGGGTTTGAAAAAGTGTGGATGTTGCCTATAGCAACCAATCAGATTCTAGCTGTCATTTTGTAGAAGGTACTAAATAAATGAAAGCTAGAACCTGATTGATTGCTATAGGCAACATCCCGACTTTTGCAAACCCGCAGCTTAGTAAATCTAGCCCTAAGGGTGATTTTTGGAATCAGCCATTCTAACTCTTGACCCGAGTGCTGTAACTTGCTGGTCTAACCTTAAAAACATTTTGTAGTGGCAGATGTGTTGTCATTATTGGGCAAAGATGTAAAAGGCAGGTTTCAAATTCCAAACACCTTTGTGTTTAGACAAATTTTTGAAAGCTCCCATAAGATGCAACCAGATTACAGAGTGTACTAGATATAGCTAATCAATCATTATTTAACTGCCTATTTAGACTATTTTAGACTGTGAGGTAGTCCCAACAAAGGGTGATTTCCAAAGTATACTCAACCATCAAAGATTTTGAGATCCATCCACTAATTCAGTGGTCCTGTAAAGAGAGAACTAATTGACATCATTACCAGCCCCATGGGAGTTTGCATACTTAAATTCACCAACATTAAAAAACATACTACTGGCAATTTCTCCAAAAAACAAATTCCCCGGCCAGTAGTATGTTTGGGGAGTGTGGTAGACAACACATGCAAATATGGAGCAAGCCAGCAAACTCTACACATATGAAAAAATAATCAGGGACTTGAACTCCTGACCCCAGTGCTGTGAGAGTAAAGTGCTGACCACTAGGCCACTGAGAATTTCCACATCTCTATGGAAAAGAAAAACATTTGTGACAGGTCATATGAAATGCTTTGTGTTCATCATGTTTAGCTCCTTGCTTTGTTAGTAGCTAATATTTCTGTCTGCTGGCAATGCAAAGTTTATTAAACATGTATGATCACCTGATTGTCATAATACTATCAGTTTTTAAAGATGGTGATTGTGTTAACATGGCCTTTTTTTTAATTTCCTTTTTCCCAAAAGACCGGGCATGCTGGGAACGCCGGCAACGCCGCCGGGCAGTGGTGGAGGCGGAGGCAGAGGAGGAGGAGGAGGATGACCCGCACCCCCTGCCAGAGCAGCCACTGCCATCTGTGCAGCAGCCGGAGCAGCCACTGGCAACTGCGCAGCAGCCACTGCTAACAGCACAGCAGCAGCCAGTCCAGGCTGAGGGGACTGGTGATGCCAATGACAACGGCGAGGCTGACCCAGAGACAGAGGTGGAGGGCCAGGGTGAGGGAGATGAGGAGTGGGCCAACATTTCTGAGGCTGAGCCCCAGTCCTCCACCTCCGCCTCTGGTGTTGCTGAGTCGGAGTTGGATGCAGCGCCTGAACCCGTGGCCCATCCGGGACAAGAGGATAACGGGCAGCTGGTGTTGCCTCAAGTGGGTGAGGCGTTAGGAGAGAGTACGTATATACAGGAAAGGCTTTTCAGATTGGGCTACCATTGCAGTGTAAATAATACCTACTTTCACACATGTTGATTAAAAGGTGACATCAATGTCATGGGTTTCTAACATAATGGCCCTACAAATAGGATTTTGTGTAACAAATAAAACCACAGCAAGAGCCATCTTGCAAGGCAGGGGCCACATGAACAGATGGGCCCAGTAGGCTTGTCAACTTACAACAAACAAATAGGAGTATATCTGCGCGGTCCCACCTAAAAGCAGCCCTTCACCTTTACGTACACAAACCCCTTTGAGTACAGTACAATAAATACATACAAACAAATAAAAGGGAAGACGGCTCTAATGGGGATATTCAATAGTCCACTATTATTGCAATGAGCGTCCTGTTTATAAGTCTATATTCCAAAAGACGTAATTTCACACTGTAGTGGAACGAATCATATTTTCTCTTTTTTTCTCAGTCATTCAGATGAATATATAAAAGGGAAAAAAAAGACAAACATAGTACAGCCTGTACAGTCCAGTTGGTCCAAATATCAATATCCTTCTAATGCCCGTGTAATATGTAGTATATACAAACACCACGTGATAAACACGATCTTCTTAACCCCTTAAGGGTATGTACTCACTAGAAGGAAAAAGGTATCACGCATGTAGCATAACCTGTACTCTTCATGGAAAGATCACGACTTCACCATGTCAAATTCCTCTCCGTTTTGATGGTCATAAAAAAGAAGAAGGAACTCCGTAGTGTAGTTGGCCTCCCCCCCCCCCCCCCCACCCCCACCAACATTGTCTCAGATCAGGGACGAAATTGCAGCATATTGGGCCAAAATAAAAAAACTGCAAAAAGAGCAGGATAAAATCTTTGAGGAGCTGGAGGCCAAAATGGACTACTGGTCTACATTATATGACTAGTTTTTTGTTGTTGTTTTCTTTTCGGTTTTTTTTTCATGTAAATAGTTTTACACATTATTGTACATATGTTTATTTTTGTTTATATTTCTCAATTTATATAAGTTTTTCAAAACAACCTTGGTGTGTGTGTCTTTATAAATCTATTACACATGCACAACATGTGGGTCTAAGGTCAATAAAGAATGGACATGGATTCCAAAAACACAAACATTTAGGCTACAAATTTTTGACACAAACCCATCATCATGTCAACATTTCTATAGCCCTACTAATTGTGGCTATCAGCTAATGAAGATACACAAAGTGTATTTTGTGTATTTTGTGATGAAATCCACACTAACATGGGAAGAACAGTAACTCCATACACATAAGGCAATGGTCAGGAACCCAACTTATGACACCAGCACAGGGAGTCAGAGGTGCTAAATATTAAGCCACCATGCTGAACCGGTGCTGGCTATAGTATTCTGCAAGACAAGAAGATGGTGAAATCACATCCAAGCACAAGCACAAGCAGTAGCTGAAGAAAAAAAGAATTCCATGTCAGCCAAAGGAACATGTGCCCTCCACCACCAATCCACCCCTCCAAGAGGTAGGCCATCCGTACTACTAGCAGACACATAAATAATGTGCCCTGGGGGCAAGATTAATTTCCAAAGGTAAATGTCAAATGCCATAGCTCATTAACTAGTTCCCCAAATCATGTGCCATTGTAGTGATAGAACACGGTTAGCTTCAAGTTTCAAAGCAAAGCCAGTCACACATTAAAGAGAACCTCGAAACTGTACACAGATGAGGCCATGTTTGTGATTTGAACTCATGACCTCAGTGGAGTAAGGCAGAAGTGCAAGCGGTGCAAAGGTCCATGGTACTGGAGTGTGGTGAGCGTTCAGTTTGGATAAAGCTGAGTACATCACATAATGTGTACGCCGTGGATCCAGATGAAAGTCAGTCTGCAGCCAATGTTGCATTTAACTCTAAGGAGGCTGACCCCTACAACTCCCCCCCTCTTAGTCCATTTGTAGTAATAAATGTCAGCATGCACATAATAATGTGCATGTGAAGTAGGAGGCCTGAGGCTTTTCTAAAGTTCACCACAAAAAATACTTTTCTTACAATACAGGAGACATATGAGGGCATTTTTTAGAATGTGGTTGAGCGTGTCTAACAAATCCAACTAAAAAAATAAAACCATTGTGTGAAGTTCCTGCGTTTCTTGTTAGCATAATGATTCCAGTCCACACAATAGTTGTGGGTATGCCTGGTATTTGAACTCATGGCTGCTGCCTTGTGAGTCCAAAGTTCTAACCAGTGAGCTACCTGTGAGATGGGTATTTTGTGAGTAATTTGTGTGAATAATGAAGAGTAGTATGAAGTGTGAGTTGCCTGTGTAGCACGCATGCTGTATTGTTGGTGTTGTGTGCATTTTTTCACATCTGAGCTTGGGCTAGTGGGTAGCTGTCCCACTTTGCATACAGTTATTCATGAGTTCTAATCCAGACAGAAACCCTTACTCTGTGTGGAGGTTGTATACACTCTTGTGTGTATCCTTTATGGAAGAGTATGCTATGCATTTTGCTGAAAAGGCAAGATGTATTCACACCACATACATTTTGATATATTCATTATTCATGTGCTTTTAATGTAGCCATGTCCATGCATTTTGCATACTATACGGCGACTTGAAATCCTAAACACAAGAAAGATCTTGAGCAATGTGTTTGTTAAAAGTGTGTATTACGTTAATTAGTAGCAAAGGAAAAACAATGTTCAGAGTGTTCCACACCATTGTTATTTGGCACTGATTAATGAGTAAAGAGCTATCTTGTAAATATAAGCCCCAGGCATTTGGGTTGTGTTCTGTGTAAACAAACTGTTGGTCCCTCCCATAGTGGGTGTGAAGTATACATTGCTTAGCTTGCCGTCAATCAGTTGAAAGCCGTCGCTTGTGCTTGTACCATGTTTAAAGATCCGCAGATGGGTGTGTTTTATAAGGTTTGCACTGCTTATTTCCATCTCTTAAGTGTAGTGGACCACAAGAGGGTGTGTTTTTGCTGTTTGAGGTGCTTATCGCGTAATGGTTTGCGTCACTCAAAGTATGCATAGCAGATGCATATGCGTTTGCGTACCTTGATGAATCGGGCCCAATATTTTTTCTTTAGTAATTTTTATTAATGTCAATAATTACACTTTGAAATATTAGAGCTCTAAATTCTTGGTACATGCACAGTTTAAATATTTGGATACTGAAAATCATTCATGTATATTATAATAATAATAATAATAATAATAATAATAATAATAACAATAAGACTTTAAATCGACTGTCATTTTTGTTTGGTTTTTGCTTTTTTGGGCACTTAGGTTTTTTTTAGCTTTTATCTGTGGATATTTCCTATGTCTTTGGAATCAATGTATTTTGAACACCTGCTTTTCTGTGTTGTAGCTGCACAGCAATTTATCCATATTCCACAAAATGGATTAGGAATTGAACTCATGAGCCCACTGATGAAAAGTGTATTGTCTAACCACTAAGGCAACATGCAAGTGGAAACAATATGTGCATGAAATAGATTAGAAGGAAAAGCTGAGCATCCACGTCTCTCATAACAAACTGTTTTACTATAATAATTTTATTTAATGTAACAATCAATTAAATTATTATCATCAATTCTACAATGTAAGTTTGAATTGAAAATAACAATGGATGCGGATGTAATGGTTAATAATTTGCAATCATAAATATGATTGCCGGCGCTGTGTTACAACTGCAGCACCGGTGGAGTGATCCAAGGCGGTGCCAGCCCCAGCTCTTGCATAACCTTACAGAGGAGATTAGGAGACGTGAGTTCTCTTTAATTTGCATACAATACTGTCAAATAAACACTTGCTTTATTTCTAAATATACTTCAAAACTTTTACCAGGACATGGCCTACCCAAAAATATCAATCTGTCCACAGATTATAAGAGTAACTCTCCATCCAATGCAACAGGCTTTTGGCCATGTGCTAAGGGCATGTTTGGGATTCAAACCTCATGACCCCAGTGCTTTGAGGCTGAAGTGCTAACCACTAAGGCAACATGCTGATAATAATTTTTAAAACATTTTTAAGATAACACTAGTGCCATCCTCATTTTCCCATATTACAAGGCTTTAATGACAGATTAGGGAGACATTTGGGTAGTTATATTATATAAATATTGATAATGAAAATAAAATATTAATGTATTACTTATTTTCAAAATTAAAACATTGAAAGATTAAAAGATTTGTTACAGGCCATCTGAAAGTGGTGTGTGTCTCTAAATAGTAATTTATAAAATTAAAGACACTCAATTATCTCTGTGGCTAAATGCATGTTTTTCAATGTCAGCTCACATTATTATATGGCTATATGTAAGTAACTGTGAAACGGAAGAACATTTAAAAAGAAACTAATGTGTTTAATTTATTTCAACAGGCCGTCAGAGCAGTCTCCAACAAGAGACCAGCGAGGAAGACCATGTGCCGGCCAGGGTTGAGTTGGAGGAGGAGCGGGAGTCAGCCAGTGTTGAGTTGGAGGGGAGCCGGCCAGGGTTAAGGGGGAGGAGGAGCCGGCCAGGGTTAAGGGGGAGGAGGATGAGGAGCTGGCCAGGGTTGAGGCAGAGGAGGAGCAGGAGGTGGCACTTGTGGAGCAGGTGGCCCTGGAGAAGGAGGTGGCGATGGATGAATGTAAATATTGATTAAAAACCCTTTACATGATACTGTTCGCAATATAATCAGTGATATATACAGGTTGGATTGGAGCTGGTCAGGCTTTGGTGCCACTTCCAAGTTTATAGGATAAATAGTATCCCTCTTACCCCCTTGTAATTATGGGCAAACACAGCCAGTCCACTGCTGCAGGAAAACTTGAATGTTTTGCCCACTCCTCCACTACCACCTCTGGTTCAGGAGATGCATCACACTCCACTACCCCCCCTTTGCAGGCCCCGCCGGCGGACCCAGAGGTTACGCTGCAACAGTTCTTACAGGCCATTGGGGCGTCTGAGAAACGGGTAACTGAAAAATCAGGAGAGGTGCAGTTTGCCCTTTCTCTCCTCCGGCAAGTTGTTCAGAAAATCAGGGAGAGAGTAGGTGAGGTGGAGGTTCGGGTGTCCACACTGGAGGATACTTCTGCACCGGTTGGGGGTCAGCTGGAGGGTCTGGAGACTCAGGCTGCCCTCTTCAAACAAAAGCTCACAGATATTGAAGGGCGTCTACGCCACAGCAACATTCGTTTGGTTGGGTTACCCAAGAAAGCAGAAGGTGCTTCCCCAGAATCCTTCCTGGAAAAGTGGTTAATCCAATTGTTTGGTACAGATTCATTTACAGCTCAATTTGTGGTGGAGCGGGCCCACCGCATTCCAACTCAAGCACCTCCTCCTGGAGTCCCTCCGCGCAATTTGATAGCCAAATTGTTGCATTATCGTGACTGAGATGCCATTCTACGCTTGGCTAGGCAGAAAAGCCCAGTGGAATACAATGGTCAGCGAGTAGTGGTGTATCCAGATTTCACTCTGGATGTACAATAGAACAGGACTCAGTTTATTACGGTGAAGAGAAGATTGAGAGATCTACAGATCCCGTATGCCATGATCTTCCCTGCCTGGCTGCGGGTGGTTTCGGGGGGCCATACATCCTTTTTTGATACGTCCCGAGAGGCGGCTGTTTGGTTGGACCGCCTGGCTGCTGGTGGACGCTGATGTTGGATGAGTACTTTTCTCTGTCTCTCCTCATAGTCCTTGGGACATTGCTGATTTGTTATTGATTTTATGCATGGAATTTGTTATACATAATGCAATATCTCTTCTGTGGTACCAAAAAAATAAAAAATAAAAAAAAAATGTATATTTCTCAGGTGGTGTTTGTGATTTTCAAACTAATGTTGAAAGATTCACTGTAAAATGTAATGGGCTGGAGAGCCCATGGCTTTAAGGCCGATCTTTTCCTTTCCTATCTCAACTTGCCCCTTTTCCTTCCTTTTTTTTCTCTCTTTTTTCTCTTCTTCTGGTCTTTAAAATTTTACTATTTCGCGTGTTGGCGGGTTGCCTCTTTTGGTAGTGTACTGGCCTGCTGAATATCTTAAGTTAACTTCAGTTAGGGATTAAGGTATACTTCAGTTGGGTGGAGTATACAGGGTGGGGGTGAGGGTTTAGTGTTAAGGAGTATTTAATTACAATTTGGGTAGCTTTAATGTTATCGAAAATAAATGGACAAGGCTTATGTGTACTTACAACTATATTGGATAATGTATGCTCTGCAGGGGAGTGGGACACGGGCAGTGGGATAAGAGGGACTCAATATACAATTATGTGGTTTTTGTATGTGTTCTGGGGCATCTGGTAAGGAGTTGAAAATTATTTCCTGGAATGTGCTGGGCCTAAACAATCCTGTGAAATGCTCTCTTGTGCTACGCCAAATTAGAAAAAACGATCCTGATATTGGAGACTCATTTGCATGGGGAAAGAGTACTTGCTCTTAAAAAAGCATGGGTGGGTAGGGCTTACCACTCTACATACAAAACTAATTCTAGAGGGGTATCAGTACTATGGCATAAACGACTAGGGTTTTTCCCTGGAAAAGATTCAGGTGGATGTAGGGGGGGAGGTTTGTGTTGATGAAGCATACATACAGCAGTGATGTATTAAGGAAATGTGGTGAGTTCATGGCAATGTTCCCAGAGGTTCCTGCTATATGTATAGGGGACTTCAATAATGTGATCAATGCAGCTGTTGATAGATGGCGTGAGGAAAATATAGTAATTGGTTAATCTAGGTCAGCTTTCTCAGCCCTGGTAGAAGAAATGGGGTTAGTAGATGTATGGCGATTGAGGCACCCAGAAGAGATCCAATTCTCCTGTTTTTCTACATCATACAATGAATTCTCCAGAATTGCTTTAGCTTTGTTATCACATTCTTTGGTACCACTGGTGAATGGAGTGGAATATAGGGCTAGAGGGATCTCTGATCATTCGCCTCTCTGTTTGTCTATTGATTTTGCTATTAACAGCCAGTCCTTTTGGAAATTGAACACCTTTTGGCTCTCCTTGATGGGTACGGGAGCATCACTGGTGACACAATGGGAAGGTTTTTTTGCGGATAACGTTGTGACAGCACGGCCACCTGTAGTTTGGGATGCTTTTAAACCTTTTTTTGAGGGGGACATTAATAGCTGGTGTGTCTGAAATTAAAAAGTCGTCTAGATTAAAGGAACAAACATTAGAGAAAACTTGTAAATCACTAGAAACGCAATATATAGATGAAAAAACTGAGGTTACAAGGCACTCTTGGCAGGTGGCTCAGAGAGAATGGGTTGACTATGTCTTTGATAAATCTAAACGCAAGTTGTTGTTTTCTAAGCATGTACAATACGCTGAAGGTGATAGAAATGGTAGTTATCTGGCTTATTTGACAAGGATGGAGAAGGCGGATGCCGCAGTACCGGTTATTTGTGATAACAACAGGGTCAAGAAGTATTTGATGCCTGATATTGTTGAGGTGTTTTATAAATATTATACTAATACATATAGGTCACGGGTCTGTTATGACTTAGCTGCTCTCCAGTTATATTTGAGTTGTATTTCTCTTCCCGCACTCTCTGAAGATAGTAGGGCGTATCTGGATTCACCGTTTACTCTTGAAGAAATTGATAGAGCTATTATGTCGTTCCCTAATGGTAAGGCCCCTGGAGTAGATGGAATACCAATTGAACTATTTAAAAAACATTGGCCCTTTTTTGTATCTAAGCTGTTGGACACATTCAGCGAGCTGGGTGAGACTGGCGCTCTATCCCCGTCAATGGCAGAGGCAATAGTGGTGGTGCTGCCTAAGTCGGGGAAGGATCTATTGTACCCAGAGTCCTACCGCCCGATTTCACTGCTGTCAAGTGATGTTAAGATCTTGGCTAAACTGCTGGCCTTGAGGTTGAATAGAGTAGTGCTGGAATTGATACATCTGGCTCAAACGGGATTCATGCCGGGCAAGTCCACATCTATTAATCTTAGGCGGTCGTATACTCTCCTGCAGGTTCGGTCACCTTCCTCCGAGAGCGAAGTTGTGGTGTCCTTGGACGCAGCCAAGGCGTTTGACTCGGTAGAGTGGCCTTACCTGTGGGAGGTGTTATCCCGATTTGGGGTAGGCCCAGAATTTATAAAATGGGTTAAACTCCTGTATTCACAACCGGTAGCAGGGGTCTGTGTTAATGGACATCTCTCTCAACCATTCCAGTTAGGCCGGGCCACTAGACAGGGATGTCCACTGTCTCCGGTTGTTTGCGTTGGCAATAGAGCCGCTGGCCTGTCTGATCCGGCATGATAAAAAAATTGAGGGACTTAGAGCATAGAGAGGATAAGGTGGCGTTGTATGCAGACAATATGCTGCTCTTTCTTTCAGACCATGATACTTTCCTAAGATATTTGCTGCGAATAGTGGATGGATTTGGTTTCTTTTCATGTTTAAACATTAAGTGGGATAAATCCAGCGTCTTTCCTTTGGGTTGGGAATGTCCCACGACAAATAATGAAAGACCTCCAGTTAAAATGGGCACCAAAATTCAAATACCTGGGAATATAGATCACTAATACCCCCTCAGAGTATGTAGAACTTAATTTGCGGCCCCAGATTGAATATCTTAAAGAGAAAATTTATCTGTGGAGGAAGCTACCGCTCTCTATTTCTGGCAGGATAATTTTAATTAAAATGGTGGTGCAGCCAAAGGTCTTGTATATACTCCAGCAGTCACCTGTGTATATTCCCCCCACCATTTTCTGTTGCATTGATAGTTATCTGACCTCCTTGATCTGGGGAGGGGGAACGGCTAAGGTCAAGCTCAGCTCGCTGTACAGGTCCAGAACCTCTGGTGGGCTTGCACTCCCTAACTTGAAACTATTATATTGCCTCTCAGTTGGTTCACCTCAAGGCATGGGTCTCTGATCCAGATTATCATGATCTACATTGGGTGCTGGTACACCATTTTAATCCTAATCATACTCTTGTACAGTCATTGTTGGCGGGGCGGCTTGAGGCACGGGCCTCTCCGCTCCTGATTCAGGCAGTTAAGATATGGACAATTGGGACAGACTGCACCCCATATAGGAGTACATGGGTCAATATCAAAGAAATTTGAGGAGTTGGATACAGTGGAGGGGGCCAGACAGTGGTCCCGTTTGGGTGTGGTGGCAGTATGTCAATTATACGATGCAAATGTATTTAAATCCGTTGAACAGTTGGTTGGGGAATTCTCCGTGCCTAGAACAATGTTTTTTTCCTACCTCCAATTGCGACATGCTATAAACACACAATTTAAGGAAAAACCACCGGTGATTAGTATAGCTCCGTTGAGAAGGCAGCTACAGGCTCTGGGCCATGGGGGTCTGATTT
Source organism: Mixophyes australis (assembly GCA_036250195.1). Lineage (NCBI taxonomy): Eukaryota > Metazoa > Chordata > Amphibia > Anura > Limnodynastidae > Mixophyes > Mixophyes australis. The sequence goes on along the minus strand of JAVHZZ010000472.1, from coordinate 19,178 downwards.
CTTGTATGTATTCATGTCTCTTATGCGAATCAACTGTAGATGATTTGAATGGACTGAGGAACCAGGAGTGGGGGATGGTTATATACAGCACTAGTAGTTACACTTCATCGCTAAAATTTCAACAAATACATTTGTTTGTTTTACACAGAGCCTACTTGACCCCTATTAGACTGGCAAAATTTCGCCCGGATAGCACCCCTAAATGCCCGAAATGCAATTCAGAGAACGGTAATTTTTGGCACCTTTTATGGGAGTGTCCATATATACAAACCTTCTGGCGCAAGTTTAGGCACTGCATTCAGATTATTGGAATTGAGGTGCCCCTTCATTCACCGGCCACTTGTCTTTTTAGTCTCCGTCTGAAGGGTAAAGTTAATAAGCTGACAAAAATGTACATTTCTCAGTTATTGATGATGGCTAAGGTCAGCATAGCGAGGCTGTGATTGGCCCCGACAAGTCCCACAATAAAAAATTGGAAGGCTCTGGTTAACACCACTATAAGGCATGAGAGATTTGTTTATACGAGTAGGATGGCCCTGCAGAAATTTGAGGGTATATGGTATAGGTGGTTCAAGTCTCCATTCTACCCTATGTCCGGATGTCCTGGATACATAAGTGGGTGGTCCCTGCAGATCTTATAACAAACATCTGAGCCTAGATGGTAAAACCTTGCGTTTGCAATTTATTTATGTATGAGCATTATTGATGTATGATCCTAAACAAGTATAGCACAGATATGGTTAATTTGCTTTACTGATGTCTAGCAATATTGCTTGTTAATATTGATATGTATGCGATTTGTTTTGTTTTCTTTTTGTTTTTCTTTTCTTTTGTTGTATTTCTGTACCTTGAAAAATTTCCAATAAAAATACTGGATTTAAAAAAAAACAAAACACCCTTTGCATGAATGTATTACTTTTGAGGCACATTGTAGTTGAGCAAAAATCATGATTTACCACATGCAATTTTCACAAAAGCTAGTTATTCATTCCACAGTTTTCATCCATGATGGCCATAAGAATAATTTATGGTGATTCCAGTAAACCCCCGGCCACCACACAAATGTGTATATATAAATACATTTGCCACCAAAAACTATTAATCCTCTGCCTAGTACTGTGCTTAGCATACCATTAACCTTTTCTGACAATGTAAAGTTATGTAACACCTCATGCCTCTGCTGATCCCGTCAAATGTGATAAACAAAAAAAAAATAAAAAAATAAGTACACCCTTTTGAAATAATATATGCATTTATTTATTTTTTTGTTTGCTTATCAGCTAAAGAAGACACCAGGCTGGTGGTGAAGTCCCGCCTTACAAAGACTAAGGGCTAGATTTATACAGATTGAGAGGAAAGAAAAAGGATGATCTTATGGGGCACTCTTGAAATGAGTTTAGAGATATATAAATGTGTATTGATTTCGTAATAAAATCTTTAGATAAATCTTTATTAATACATTGATAAAATTGTTCTAGTAGCGAAATATTAAAACTTGTAATGACATATCATGTGAATTATAACATAAACTGTTAAGAAGACAAGTGACCCTTGTCCTGTCGCGACCCTGCTCTGATTGACTGGTTTATTAATTACCAATAAATGTGTTCAATTATATCACTAGCCCTTGTTGTAGCTTAATTTCACCCTTACTCTCAGCCTAGGGAAAATATACTTATAGATAGCAGATTCCGTGTAGCCTATCAATAATTACAATGTATCTATAGTAATTTTGTTACAGTATAGGGCATTCCCTCATACAGCCACAGGGAAAATATTAGCTTTCACTAAATCCTCAAAGCTGTGAACTCCGTTACAGACACAAGTTTATATTATATTAATTATCCAATCTTGTCTGTTCAGGCTGACCTCTGTAGCTGTGAGGTGCAAGGCTACCCGCACTTAGTGCCCCACTGTCTTTCCCTATACCACACTGCTACTTTTCTATGGCGGAATACCCGCTCTAGGTATGATTGTCTGCTACAGTGAGGGCATAATATCTGCACTCCGTGCCTCACTATTTCCTCCTAGTAACCCTCTGCTATCTATCTATAGCTAGATAACCGCTATATGTTCTATTTGCCGAGCTTGTATTATTGGTAGGGACTAACAAATTCAGAGCAGCGAGCGCGGCGTCCGCTTTCACTTAGGCAAGCCGAGAATAGGGCTAGGGAGCTTTTTAAAGTGGAGAGCCCTCCCCTTTAATGACAGCTTCCTTGGTTGCACCATAGCAACCAAGGTTGTTGTTACTTGGCCGGATGTGATCATCCCTCGTTCTCCGTTTTGCAGCTTCCTTGGTTGCACCTTGGCAACCAAGGTTAATAGTACTCGGTCGGATGTAATCATCCACCGTTGGATTAAATATTTTCAAGATCTTAGCATTATTAACTGACTACAATTGCTATGGCTTTCATCGGGCATTGGAATATAATATATCTACATTAGGAAGCAAAGACAGGTATTTCACCTCCGGTATCAAGAATATTGGAACATATAAACACCATCTTTACCTGTTTTAATTAATACAGAGGCGACTAGTATCACTTTAAAGGGAATCTTCATATCAATGCCCTCTAAAAAATGGTTCAATTCTCTATAGGTAAGTGTATAATATTAGGTGGATGATGTTAGATGAAATGAGTTATAATTCAGACAATACAATTTCTAATAGATATAATTATCTTACTTTATTTCACTAAATGAAAAGTGTTATATCGTAACCCAGTGCTTACATAGTTATATAGAAAAAGTGAAAGTGTCTCAAAATTTATAAGACTAATGTGATCCACATTTCCATGTGAAATAGGAAAAATTACATATGTTAGTTGCCCGCAGGCAAACTATGTAATGCAGTGATCTTTTAGAGATTAGTTCCAAAACTCTCCTCTGAAGATTTGTATTGGCATAGAAGCCATTCATATAGTGTCTTATAATTAAATTCTTTCAAAATTCAGTGTATATACTATTTTACTAAAGATAGTTGTGTAGCAATATCCTAAATTGGTTAATTGGCATATTGCCATTCCTCTGGTGCCTTCTAATTTTATTCTACATTGATAGAGTGAATAAACTTGTAAGACGGACCAATTAATGGCCGATAATTAATGTTGTATACAGGATTAAAAAGGTGAAAAATATAGAGTGAAAATAAAATTAAAAAATGCACATAACAATATAATAAATTGATTGACAGCACTCCTACCATGTCCTACCTATATTTGCCTTTTACTCGCTTAATTGGGGCATGTTACCAAGTTAAGGGAAATTTATTTATTGTAGGGTTCTTCAATTCAGAAAGACTGTGTAATTATTATGCTCATTCAGTCCATAAGGAACCATACTTCCCATAAGAAAAATCTTTTTGGTTTCCATACGCAGTAATTCGTTATTAATGTCCCCACCTCTTAGGCCAAGATTTACTTGTTCCATGGCAAACGCCATCAGAACACTAGGATCACTGTGATGGTATTGCAGGAAATGTTTCGCCACCACCGATATTTGTCTTAGATTCATCCTGTCATTGGTAGCCCTCTTAATATTGCCTATGTGTTCCAAAACTCGTTTCTTGAAGGGTCTGCTCGTCATTCCCACATATTTCAAGTCACACGGACATGAGAGACAATAAATAACATTGGCAGAATTACAATTTAAGTATTTGGAGATCTTCCAAATTTTTCCAAATCTATCACAGTATTCTTTAGTTTGGAACATATTGGAACAGGCCTTACAGGAACCACACTTAAAAAAGCCCTTGGGAATATTTGAGGTCTTTCTTCTAGGGGTTAAAAAACTGTGAACCAGATGGTCTCTCAAATTTCTTGATCGTCTCCATGTAACGGAAATTCTGTCTTCTAGTACGTGTTTAAGATCTTCGTCCAATTGTAAGACATGCCAGTGTCTCTGTAGAATCTGTGTTATAGCTTTCCACTCCGAGCAGAATGTTCCTACTAGTCTCAGCTTGGAATTCTTGTTTTCCATAAGCCCTTTTTTATAGTTCTGATGTAACAAAGTATCTTTCTTTAATCTAGATACATTTGCTTCTGCTGTTCGAATAATGCTAGATTTATAACCCCGTCTCTTGAGTCTGCATTTTAATTCGGCTGATTTTTGTTGGTAGATTTGTTCGTCCGAACAGTTTCTCTTGGTCCTCATTAATTCTGCCTTAGGGATACCCATGATGACCGGTGGATAATGGGAACTAGAGGCATGCAGTACACTATTTGTGGCCGTCTGTTTTCTATACATATCAGTATCAGTATGTAGTTTACCGTCATTGGTCTTTGTTAAGTTAAAAAAGTTAATTGATACATCTTGTATCTCTGATGTTAGTTTCAAATTAAGTTCATTCCTATTCAAGTACTCAGTGAATTTGTGAAACAGTTTAACATCACCATCCCATAGAATGATCACGTCGTCTATATATCGCAACTATAATAATATATGATCAGTGAACTTCTCATTCTGCTGATGGAAAACTACTTCCTTTTCCCACCAGCCCAGATATAAATTGGCATAGGTAGGAGCGCAAGCAGTTCCCATCGCAGTCCCCCTGACCTGCAGATAGAATTTCTCTTCAAACACGAAATAATTCTTGGTTAATACGAATCGTAATAAGATAACCAGGAACGTCATGAGATCCGTACTTTTCTCCATTCCTAAGAAATATTTAACAGCATGAAGTCCATCTTCATGTGCTATGTTAGTATATAGTGATTCAATGTCATATGATGCAAGTTTGGTGGTCGAATTTACTGTAATATTATCCAATTTGGACAGTACATCTTTAGTATCTTTAATGTAAGAATCCAAACTCGTGACATGTTTGCGTAAATGGTGATCAATGAATCTACTGGCTTTTTCTGTCAGGCTCCCATTTCCTGACACAATAGGTCTGCCAGGCGGTAGAGTTTCACTTTTATGAATTTTCGGCAACATATATATGGTAGCGATTCTAGGGTTGGTGACCTTTAGAAATTCATAATCTGTCTTTGTAATTACATTGCTCTGATATGCCTGATCTATTATGTTGTTATAATGGTTCAAAAAATTCGCCGTTGGATTAAATATGATCCGTTTATAACAATCCTGATTATTTAATTGACGGTAAACTTCCTCTACATATTGTTCTCTGGGCCACAGTACTACATTCCCCCTTTATCTGAGGGCTTGATCATAATGTCATCCCATTCAGAAATCTCTCTTAGTGCCCTATTTTCTTCTTTTGTAAGATTATTCGAACGAGATCTAATCTGTCCAGTTTTAAGCAGGAGTTGATCTAACTCTTTGGAAACTAAATCCCTGTAAATCCCTACCTGAGGACAGATAGAGAAATCAGGGAAGAAAGTAGATCTAGGTTTAATACTTCGTAATTCTACTCTATTTGATGCATCTGAGGAAGTTGTCTCTTCCCCTTCTTCTGCATTCAGTTGATATAAGTCCTCCAATATCTTTAGAGCATTATCGTCCTCTTCCGTATTTAAAGCTATGAGGTTGTCATTTAACATGCTCATGTTTGCCTGAGTGGGAATAACATCCTCTCTTTGTTTATTATAAAAAAACTTTTTGAGTAGTAGTTTCCTAGAGAATAGAGTCAAATCTTTCTCCCACTCAAATCTATTGAAAACCTGTGTAGGGGAGAAAGAGAGACCTTTGCTTAAAATTTCAGCATGGGTGGGAGTAAGAGTCCTATCAGAAAGATTAATAACCCTTAGGGAGTCTTCTAGAACCTGGGTCGTCTGTAATTCCTTTTCATAGGGAATTGACTCCCCTGTTCCTCCATCTCTTTTCGTTTTCTGTCCCTTAAATTTCTTTTCCCCCCCCCTGCGAATCTTGTGGTGCTTTCTGGCCCCCCTCTGTCCTTTTGCCTGGCACCTAGATCTAAAAAATCTCTTGACTGAGTTGGATCTCTACTGTTATTCGACCCATATTGGTCAGAGGTTTCATTGTCAGACGAATCCAACTCAGATGTACTATAGACAGGTGTTCTTTTGAACGATTTCCTAGAGTACCATCTAAAAACCCTATCCTGGGAGTAATCCTCCTTGTCTCGAGAGAATTTGGTGCGCTTCTTCTCTACTATAGTATTTTCAAAGAGGTCTAGATCTTTTTTAAGCTTCTCATAAGACTTCTGAAAGGCCTCAAGTCCCTCAAAATTTTTTAGCTTATCTCCTAAGGTAGAGATCTCTTGTGTGTATTTTTCCAATAAAATATTGTCATGTCTAATCAGTATATTGATTAGTTCATTGGAACATTTTGTAAGAGAGACCTCCCATTCTTTCCTTAGTTCTTCATTAATGAGATCAAAAGCAGGATATAGCTTAGGTCTCAACCCTCTAGGAATCATGTTTTGTTTAATATAATTACAAAACATGGTTTTATTCCAGAAGGTTTTTACTTGCTTAAACATGATACTCTTCAATTCAAACAAATCTTGTGTCCAACCTTTTGATATCGGGGGGTGGCCGGGAATATTATCCGCCAGAAAATCAATTCCTCCATCTGATTGCCATTTTTCCTGTCTTTTGGAAAGCTCTCCACTTAGGCTGAAATTCGCCATATTGCTATACACTCTTTATTGAATTTCAAATTATAATAGTTGTTGTCTAATGAACGACCTGTGCTAGTCTGAAAAGAATGGTCAACTGACCAAACTTATATCTCATGTATCAAAAGGAAAAAAGGAAGACTGCACCAAGCATCCCATTTATTACCTCCTCAAATATGTATTTCTCTCATTCTTAATTATATAAGAGATACTAATAGAGGAGGGGTGCACCCGATCAACAAATACATAATTTATACAGATTGAGAGGAAAGAAAAAGGATGATCTTATGGGGCACTCTTGAAATGAGTTTAGAGATATATAAATGTGTATTAATTTCATAAATAAAATCTGCACAACATGTGGGTATTAGGGCAAGAAAGAATGGAGGTTATAAAAAACAATAATAATTAATCTAGACTCTTTCGTCAATACTACCTCATCATTTCAACATTTATATAACACCACTAATTCTGCCTCACTGTACAGATAAGGCAATCTGTCTCAAACCAGCTTACAATGTAAAAGCCATAACACAGACAGACTTGTGTAAATTTGCTAGTAGCATTTGAAGGTACTAGTATGACTTTGGAAGGAAAGCCACACTAACATTGGACAAACACTAACTCCACACACATAAGACAGCAACCAAACTCATGACCCCAGCACTGGATGGGATAGGTGCTGTACCCTAAGTCACCGTGGAGACCCACTGTTGGCTTCAGTGTTTTTCTTTACAAGATGGGGACATAACATACAAGCAGAAGATAAAAAAACAAGGTTGTCAGATGCTAATGCTAATTGCTTTTCACAACAACACCCTCCATCCAAAAGGTAGTAAGTAATATCATACACATAACTTGCCCTGGGGGTGTGAAACATTAAGGAAGGCTTATGGCAAACCAAATTAACACCTTCTCAAAATCATCTTGCATTGAAGGGGGAGGGTAATGTGAAATATATGAGGTCCAATTAAAATTAGAAAAAGAGTATAGTGCACATCAACTTAGGTTGTCAGAGTAAACCTACACAAACATGGAAAAGAACACACTAAGTCCACACATATATAACAGAATGATTGGGAATTGAACTCATGACCCTACTACTGTAATGCAGTAGTGCAAGCGACTTAGCCACAGTGCTGCTCAACTGTGATACGCATTGATGTTTTGTAAAGCTGAGTACATAACATAACACATACAAGCCATAGATGGAGAAAAATCAAGGATTCAAGAAGATGTTGCATTTTAGTAAAAGAAAGAACCCTAAAACACAAGCCACCCTCCCCTGAGTCTTAGGCCATTCATAGTAAAAGATGTCAGTATGCACATAATAATGTGAATGTGACCTGTGGGGCATCTTACTTTTTTAAAGTAAAACAGTGTAATAAATTCCAAATGTAACTTGCCCTAAGAAAGTGGCATTTGAGGGGTGAGATACATCTAAAATAGGAGGACAGATTTATCATCGTGGTAGAGCATGTAGTAGATCACGTTTGAACGACAGAGTAAAAATCAAACGAACAAGTGTTTGTCTGTTACATAAAAACAAACTATTACTTTATCTAAATGCTATCCTAATTGTACACCTTGCAAATTTTCCAAAAAAAGCCTGGTTTGGGCAAAGATCCTGTTGTGTTCCTTTCATTAATGATTTACACCCACACGCTGTACACAGGTGCTAAGGCCATGTTTGGTATTCAAACTCATGATGCCAGTGTTGTGAGACAGAAATGCTAACCACTAAGGTACCTGTGCAGATTATGACTGGCATATATTTTTGGGTAATAATAAAGAGTACTATTATCTATCTCTTACATCTGTTGCACACATGCTGTATTGTTGTGCTTCTAACTCTAGTCTCTAGAATTTTGTTTTATTTCCAAATGAATGTTACCTTAGTGGTTAGCCAATCCACCTTCTAACAATAGAGTCATGAGTTTGATTCCTGATTCACTCATGTCCTTTGTCTTTGTGGAGGTTGTATGTACTCTATATGTATCGATTATGGAAGAGTACACAATGCAATTTTGTAACGGCCAGGATTGAATTTTTTAGCATATATTATTCTTTAATATTAATATGCATATTTATTTATGATAGTGAATTAGATCCGTCCCTTATTGAATTGTGAATTTCTTATCTCCCTGTTTGTTCTTAAAATACGCATTGCAACTTCTGCAACAGATCAGTTCGCTAATGAATCAGGCCTCTAAAGACTAATTTAGCTGACATTTAGTGATTATAATTCTGATAGCTAGACTCATTACCTTTGTGTATTTTGCCACTATCATTTATATTATACAAACAGGGAGAAAAATAGCACTGCTTTGAGCACAATGAGATTTTACATAAATCTAATTTAATCTACTATTTTAATTACCGCTATTAGAATTTATGTTTTAAAAGTGATAGATTTGTTTGTAAATCTTGTGAGCACAATGTTGGTATACTTGCAAAATGGACACCTGAGAACCACTCATGGTTGCCTGTTGTTGGTAAATAATCCCAATAATGCTAATTAAAATTCTATTTAGTTTTACCAATCTACCTTTGCGCAAATTAACTCCATTTTACAAGTAAGTTAATGGATCTGCAGACCATATGGCGGCGCCTGTGGGTCTGCAAGAGTTTGCACCATTTGATGATAGAAGTTGGGCAGATTACAAACATTCTTTGTTACATGCGGATTATAAAAATAAATGTGAGAGGGCATTTTTTAAATAAAATAAAGAGGTTGTTCTCTGTTTTTTGGAAGGTCACCAACCCTTTTCTGCCAGTGATGGACTAATTCACCCCTCATCCTCCCTATACTTATAATAATATACATTTTGCATTTTCAAATTGCACTTCCACAAGATAGTGCTGAAAAACACAAAAATGTCACATGTCTGGATGCCCCCTTATTCTCAAAGAGTGGGGTCTACTGAGCTAGTTCAGATGTCAAGAAAAACTTCTATGCCCTATATGTCTAAAATAAACTTATTAGATGCAATGTATTGACATTACCATCATTGTATCACTAAACTTGAAGAGAAAGGAGTGAGACTACCTGTTAATAGTGTGAGAGCAGGAGACCACTCAGAGGCAGCCTGTTCTGCAGTAGCAGCTGTCAGTAAACACCGCTGGACTCTGTGGCCTGATTCATTAAGAAATATAAATGTAAATACCGACATGTGACAGATTTTGCGCCACATTGCTCTGCGCATGCTCAGAAATGGACTATGCGCCAGTGAACGCAAGTGCATCCAATTCATCTTCAAACGCATATAACACAATGTACAGTAAGGGCGCGCCAAGCTCGAGCACATGCACATCCATCTTATTCAAGCTCTGGGCATCTATCAGGTATGTGTCTTTTAGCCATATCACTTGCACCAGCTACAGGTGCATGTGTAGGTGCCGATTGATAGTGATAACAGACGCACATTAATTGCTAGAACATGTGTGTGTTAAGAGCAACTGTAAAAATGTATTTTATATACAGTAGGCATTAATAACATCCAGACAACTGTATTTCACATACAAAATTTAAGAAAAAAAAAAAAGCTTTTTTGTAAAACGATATTTCATTAATGATTGTATTATTAACAGGTGTTAATGTATATAATAATTGTATTTTTTATTTGTGCATTCTGATTACACTTTATACATACATGTGCATTGTGTATATCATGCATTGTGTTGTGTTTGTTTGTATATGACATGTACCGTATAGGTAGAGCATATTTAGACCCGTATTCAACTAGAAACATTTCTTCAGATCCGCTTGTACTCGTATACAGGTGTACCTTCATGCAATTTCCATCAAATTAAAAAAAAAAGGGGTGCAAATGAAATCTCATCCTTTCAGACCAATGTACATTTCACAAATGAGCACCGTCAGGGGTACCCGCCACTCAACAGAGCCTCCCTGTGAGGGAATGAGGTGACTGCGGACTTTCAAACATATACTTTATCTAGCCCTCAGGTTCCCCCATATTTGTCAGTCATATTTAAGCTTGTTTATATTCTATTTAGAAAGTAGTTAAAATAACTGCCAGCTTGTATCGTTAGCATGCAGACTAGTCCATTGTATCAGTCTAGGCAAAAAAAGTATGTATGTATATATGAATGTACATCACACCAGGGGGTCTCTTATCCTTGTTTAGCAGTGGGTCTATGTGTGCTAGCATAGGAAATGGGTCCACAGGCACATGTTTAATTACAGAGGAAGGCATTGTGTATTTAAATGGAAGTGTGTCTAGAGTGTGATCTTTTCTGTTTACACAAACTGCTGTATAGTCACATAACAATACCAGTTTCTAATTAAATCAGGAGTGACTCATCTGCTATCTCCTTGTCTGTATGTTTACCTGTGAAAAGGTAAACACACAAAAAGGACCAATCAGGCCGGTCCTGGAATTACTGATGAGGTCATTTCTGGGCTTAAAAGACACCTAGAGAGGACAGCAAATTGGCATTCACTACATAGTGATAGCTCAGGTCAGGCTGACATTGAGATATATTAATCTCTGCCCCTGACAGGAAAGGGACAATCAGTCCCTGGAGTACTGCTGTTGCCCCGATCTACCTCTTCAGGTCTTGGGGAGCTGTGTGTCCGCCGAAAGCAGAGTGACAGTTACTTAGGGCCACTACGTTTGCTGGTAGTCTTAACGAAGAGAGGCAGCAGTCCCTGAAAGTAACAAGGATACTGGTGAGGTATCTTTATTATACCCTGTATGTTGTCTATGCCAGAATGTAGTGTTATTTGTTGCAAGTTATTTTTTACATCTGTTTGTTGCTGTTTTGTGCTACCATTCTGTTAAATAAACTTATTTGTGTTATGTCGGACATTTGCCTGGGTGATTTTGAACTTTGGATAGGTACCAGGTAGGCCAGCTGTGCGGCGCAGAAGCTTATGTTAAACCCGGTATCCTCACATTTGGTGGTAAGTGGTGGGATCACCCAGTCCCGGGCAGGCGAGTCGGGTAGAGCTGCAGGGGCTCACACACGAGGTGTGGTCCCGGATCTGCAAATATCTGAAGCACAAAACCTGCACACTACAGTCTGTGGCATAGTTGCTTGGGTACCAATAACCAGTAGTTGGAAGCTGCAAAAGGATCCAATAGCGACAAGGGTACTGGCTCGGGGTCGATGCGTTCACCCTTCGGGCAGTACAGAATCACGGGCTGTGTCCCACAAGGAGGATCCAGACAGAGGACCCCAGCATTAGGCTAGGATTACGGTCCACCTAGATGCGAGATAAGTGTGGCAGTTGGGTGTAATCCAGGGCAAGAAAGGTACTGGCACAGTGAGGGTGCGAATGCCTACTGGCAGTACTGAGTATGGGACTGTGTGCCCAGGAAAAAGACACGGGGCCTAGAGTGGTAACAGTGAGCCATCTAGGTGCAGGCTTGGTACACCCTGAAAGTCGGAGTGAGGAGAGTGTTCCTGTAAGTAAAGGACTGAGTAAAGTGCCGGTCAGGTGTTCGTCGGGGAGTAACATTTGCCCCCAGGAACTACCAAGTATTACCTGAGCGAGAAGACCGGGAGCGCACAGCGAAGTGGCCCCAGCAGAGAGAGCAGGACAGAACCCCGCCGTGGAGCAACCAACACAGGGGCTCCAAGAAGGTACAAGTAAAGGCTATTGTACCGGCTGGAGTAGGGTTTGCATGCCCTCTCAGAGCTACTAAGTGAAGTGAGAGCAGGACAGTACCCTGCCGCAGATACTATTCAAGGCCCGGAAGCCCTTGGAGCAGATTGCGTGTGGTGGGTCCCAGCCCCACAGTGTATGAGAGTGGGTAGGAGCCCCACTGAGGAAGTGTGACGCCTGCAGTAGATTGGAGCTATGGTCCAACTACAGAGCAGCCTGGCAGAGGGTCCATGCACCCAGCCAACAGCGTGAGATTTTGGGCCAAGGTCTTGAGATTTGGGAGTGAATAGTGAGTCTCAGCCCCACAGATTACGCAGTGGTGGGTCGTAACCCCATAGCAAGTAGAGTGGGTACCAGCCCCACCATAAAGATGGCCCTGAGGAGGGGAAGAAAGAGCCATAGCAGTAACAGAGCAAGGACTAGCATAGATGGGGGCAGCCCATTATACCTCCAGGACCCAGAGCTGCCGCTGTCCCCCAGAGATGATTGGGTCTGTTTGCCTTTGGAGCACCTCTACATGGACTGAAATGAGATCAAGAGCTGGAAAGGAATTCACAAGCAGGAAAAATTGGGACTTCTGTTTGATGTGTTTGTGAAACATCAGGGAGAGGCCAGAGCCCTGCACATGGTGAAACTGCCTAAGTGGAAGAAGGCGCAGAAGTGGACAGCCCATGAGATGTTACAATTGGGACAAGAGATTTGAGCGCTTAGTTCAGAGGTTCCAGGTCAACAGGGAGAGGAGGCTGACCTCGACCAGGTGGATGATAAGAAGCGACACCTGCTATCCCTTCTCTCCTCACTGGGGGAAGGTCACAGCAAAACGCTCAGTGAGCAGCCTGAGCTGTGTTACGATTGGCCATTTGCAGACTTGGAGGATGAGGACTTGGTAAGTGAATTCCAACCACCAGCTGCCTTGAATGCTACACTGGGGGAGGCAAGCATTGAACAGGTGAATGTCAGGTTGCACAGACTTCAAACCCTCCAATTCAAGGGAGATGGATACAAAGTGGACAGTATGGAACCAGCAGGGAACACTTGCCCTGATCATGTGGACATCAGGAGTTGTCACTTGCAAACGCTACTGTCATTTCGGGAAGAATTCACCTTGTCAGAGACCGTGGGAGATTTCCAGGAGGAGGTCAGTACGTCCACAAGAGAAGTATTGGAGCCTGTCCTTGCCCTGACATCTGCGGCTGTCCAGCATGTTCAGCCGGGGAAGGTCCCAAGTGAAGTTAAGCTGGCAGGGATAAGAACTGAGAGGCTCAGCATATTGTCGCCGCGAGGCCAGAGGATGTGTTACATTGGCTGGAAGAGAGTTGGAATGATACTGTGAACTCCAAGCAGCCTGCTGTAAACCTGGGTACCGCAACCGAGATTCCAACAGAGTTGCACCCAGGATTTGGCACTGGTTTCCCCAGTCCAGTTAACCCTCCCTCTGTGGAGGAAATGCTCCCTCCAGATGCGCCAGAGGCGATGGAGGCGAGTACGGGCAGTGAGAAGACTCAATGTATCCCAACTCTTGTTCCAGATTATTTTGGATGTTTTTGGAAGGAGAACTCAGACCCAGATTTTTTAGATGGCAGTCTGCTGCAACCGCTCAATGTTTTATCTCTAAGCAGTGGAAACTTGGCTTATGAGGAGGGAGAGATAACTACAGAACCCTTAGGTCTGTTTACTCCTCTGCAGCCAACCAGGACTTATCGGGTGGGAAGGGCCAGTGGAGAATACTGTGCAGTAACCCTGTTTCCCTATTTAGATTTACTGGGGGGTGTGAGTTCCGTGAACACCGGCCCGTGGATAAAGAAATGGCGCTTTTGGAGTTTGCCCCTGTGCTGCTCACTGACTGCACTGGCTGAGACTTGTGTAGTGCCACCGGACATATTGACATGTACTGTTTCTCTTGATGTTCAATCAAGCAGGCCTTTCCAGCATGGGATTTGTTTGGCCCTATTCCCTGGGACACCGGTGGGGAACTCATAAACTATAGACTGCGGCCTACAATCCCCCTGGACCCAGGTGACAACCCAGCAGCTCAATTGAGTGGCTTAGGCCAGATAATTTTCTTGGGGGAGGAAGTTTGCTTGTGGCATACCACAGGGCTAAAAAAAGTGGGGAAGGAATGTGAGGGAATGAGGTGATTGCGGACTTTCATACATATACTTTCTCTAGCCCTCAGGTTCCCCCATATTTGTCAGTCATATTTAAGCTTGTTTATATTCTATTTTGAAAGTAGTTAAAATAACTGCCAGCTTGTATCGTTAGCATGCAGACTAGTCCATTGTCTCAGTCTAGGCAAAAAAATTATGTATGAATGAATGTACATCACACCAGGTGGTCTCTTATCCTTGTATAGCAGTGGGTCTATGTGTGCTAGCATAGGAAATGGATCCACAGGCGGGCTCTATGTTTAATTACAGAGAAAGGCATTGTGTATTTAAATGGAAGTGTGTCTGGAGTGAGATCTTTCCAGTTTACACAAACTGCTGTATAGTCACATAACAATACCTGTATCGAATTAAATCAGGAGTGGCCCATCTGCTATCTCCTTGTCTGTATGTTTACCTGTGAAAAGGTAAACACGCTAAAAGGACCCATCAGGCCGGTCCTGGAATTGCTGATGAGGTCATTTCTGGGCTTAAAAGACACCTAGAGAGGACAGCAAATTGGCATTCACTACAAAGTGATAGCTGAGGTCAGGCTGGCGTTGAGATATATTAATCTCTGCCCCTGACAGGAAAGGGACAATCGGTCCCTGGAGTACTGCCATTGCCCCTATCTACCTCTCCAGGTACATCTTACAAGCAATCTGAAACCCCCATTCATAAGTTACGGTGGGAGGCTGATTTGGCCAGCCCGCCAGATGAGGACACGTGGGCAACAATTTGAGAAAGGGTTTCTAAGACTTCCATCTCCTCCCTTGTTAAGGAAAATGCATATAAAAAACCAGATCCCTCTCCAGACAGCTCCTCAATAAAATCTGGTTTTGGCGACTATGGAAAAAATGTCAGCATACTTAAGTAATAAAACCCACAAATTCTCTCAAACTTGGGGTGACTGGTTCATATATAATAGCCTCCCTGCCCCTGCCCCACTGCATGACCAAGCTCAGAATATTTCGGCTCTCTTCCTATGACAGGTCTGGGAAGGCCAAATTAGGTAGAATAATAAATGTTTCACCGGTCTGTCTGCAAGTCATTGGGGTTCCAGATTTGGTCTTCTCACCTCCTCCTCCTCCGCACCCCTCCCTTAACCAATGCAAACACTTATATACTATTCATAATAAAGGAAAAGGAGAAACCACCTCTGTACAGATTTCCTACTATTATTATAAGGAGTAATATTATGAATGAACTGCTCAAGTTGAATTGTCCAGTTTATTATGCTCTAATAGTTAGTGAAATTATTTTCTTGGCATTCACTTAAACAGAGGGTGCTTCCCCTAGAGCAGGGGTCGGGAACCTTTTTGACTAAGAGAGCCATGAAAGCAAAATATTTGGAAATTTATTTCAGTGAGAGCCATATAATATATTTTAAAAGTGAATTCAACTAAATGTCAGTATAAAACGCCTCTGAATTTATTCTTTTAAATAATGTTGTTATAATACTCACCATTAATGCGACTTCTGGTGCTGCATGGATTTGCTGATGTCTTTGTAGTCTGGTTGGTACTTGGTGAGGTTAAGCTTCATGCAAGCGTTGAGACTTTCATCCGTTAAACGTGATCGCAGATTGGACTTGATGTTTTTAAGATGTGAGAATGACTGCTCACATGCATACGTAGATCCAAACATGGTCAACACAGCAATACTCACACGCTGCAGTGTGTGGTATGTGACAGGAAGCGCGTTCCAAGTTTTGAGAATCAGCTGGTCTTCGGGTTGAAGTTTTTTCATTTCTGTCCACATGTGCTTGCTCGCCAACTCCGCTTTCTGTCGTGTGATTCTTTCCAAATCTTCATTCAGTGACTTGAACTTATTCACCCACATGTCTGAGGCCTTCAGGTCAGCCACTTCTGCTTCAAAATCTCTGACGGAGACACCAGCAATGTAACTCAGGTCGGCTGTGTTCAGTGAACACTCGGTTGGATGGGTGATGAACTTAAAAAGACGAGCGTGCTCACGAAATTCTGTAAAGCGTGCTTTGAAGGACTGTAGGAGACTGGATGTGAAGCCAGCTAGCTGGTGGAGATCAAAGTTTTGAATGGGCTCACTTGCTCTGCATGCATCTTTAAACTGGCTCAGTTTTTCAAAATGTAGTAAACGACCTGTTTCAAGATCCATAATGAAGAGCTCTAGCTTGTTTTCAAAAGCAAACACAGCTTGTTGAAGGGATAACACTGTATTTCCAATGCCTTGCATTTTCACGTTGAGCTGGTTCAGATGTTCAGTCATATCTACAAGATAGTAAAACTTGAGGAGCCACTCAGTTTCGGCTAGCTCAGGATGCTCGATGCCTTTCATTTCAAGAAAAGTCTGGATTTCATTCAGGCAAGCCGCAAAACGGCTAAGCACCTTCCCTCTTGACAACCAACGCACATTGCTGTGCAAAAGCAGACCAGGATAGTTATTTCCAACTTCATCCAGCAGTGTTTTAAACTGGCGATCATTTAAGGCTCGGGCAGCAATAAAGTTGATCACACGAATGACCAGCGACATCACTTCGCCAAACTGCCCGTCACACATCTGAGCACAAAGTGCCTCCTGGTGTAGAATGCAATGGAAACTTAGGATGGGTCTATTTTCATGTTCACGAAGAAGCGCCACAAATCCTTTGTTTTTCCCCACCATACACGGAGCACCATCAGTACACACTGAGAGAAGTTTATCCATAGGTAGATTTTTTTCTTGAGCAAACTCCATGAAAGACTTGAATAAATCCTCACCTCTTGTGGACCCTTTTATTGCCAGAACAGCAAGACTTTCTTCGCGCAGTGTGTCATCAACAGCATATCTTGCAATCACGCTGAACTGCGACAAATGGCTCACGTCTGTTGACTCATCCAAAGCCAGGGAAAAGAACGACGCTGCATTTATGTCCTTCACTTGCGTTTCCTCCACTTTGTTTGCCATCATGATGGTACGATCATGAACAGTTCTTGCCGACAGAGGCATGTCTTGTATCCGTTTGATTATCTTGTCTTTGTTCGGAAGATCATCAAAAAGTTCATTGGCTACATCCAGCATGAACGTTTTAGCATACTCGCCATCTGTGAATGGTTTTCC
Source organism: Mixophyes australis (assembly GCA_036250195.1). Lineage (NCBI taxonomy): Eukaryota > Metazoa > Chordata > Amphibia > Anura > Limnodynastidae > Mixophyes > Mixophyes australis. The sequence goes on along the minus strand of JAVHZZ010000472.1, from coordinate 1,780 downwards.
GTTCCTCACTATTGCTAAAGATCCAGCAAAGCTAGCGGAATTATAGTCACCTTGCCGGGTCCATACGCGGAGTTGCTGCTGGCTAGCTTGCACCCTGCTCAGTAGCTCTTGGGCCGCTTTCTTTCTGCTGTCTCCCGCAGGGTATTTTGATGCAAAGGTAGCATGGCGCGTGTCGAAGTGCCGCTTTACATTCGACCGTTTCATCGATGCAATTTTGTCATTGCAAATTAGACACACCGCAGAACCTGCTCTCTCCACAAAGGCGAATTCTTCGGTCCATTCGTCCCGAAATATACGATACTCATCATCTTTTTTTCTTTTCGCCATCTTCTTTGTCGAAGGGTTAGCTTTGAGCTAATGACCAGGGTTGCCAACTATAAAATACAGAATAAGCAACCAATTCGTAAAAAACAAGCCCAAAACAAGCCAAACACAATCCTAAAAAGCCCAAAAACAAGCCCAATATATATTATATATATATATACAAACATATACACACACACACATATATATATATATATATATATATATATATATATATATATATATATATATATATATATACTTAGGATTTATTGATTATTATTATTTTTTTTTTAAATATGCTTTACAATGACCCTCCTCCTTAGTGTCCATTATCCCCTCTGCTCTATTTCACACCCCCGTTCACACTCCATTCATACTTCATTCACACCCCCATTCATACTCTACTCTAGTTCACACCTTTTATACTTTACCTACACTCGATCTTCTCCCCTGCAGAGTACTCCTCCCCGGCTGTCCAGCAGATGAGGAAAAAAAAAAAGCCCAAAAAACCGCGACCCGCGGCAGACAAAAAAAAGCCGCGACAATTGGCAACACTGCTAATGACCGAGCAGACTGATTCAAAAGGGGGCGTTTACCTGTTTACCCAGCAACGGCCAACGTAGGCCAGTATCATCCAATTAAAATAATGGAAAATTGCTCCTACAGCAAACTGCAGCCCTGAACAGGACATGAGCAGTGAAAAATCGATCTGCGAGCCAGATGCAATCATCAAAAGAGCCACACCTGGCTCGCGAGCCATTGGTTCCCGACCCCTGCCCTAGAGAATAAAGCCTTAAATGTATCAAAAAAGGAAAGACAAACGATTCTGTATTAATGGGGGCACTCCTCTATTGTTAATTGTAATACATTAATATAAAAACATTTTTTATCACTTTATTTATTATGGTAAAAATATATAATAAAATCAGCCAGACGTATGTGTAGTTAGAAGGAAATAGTGAATTAAAATATTGTATTATTACAACAAAAGGGAATTCCTTAGTTAATGTGGTGGCTTTAACTAATATCTGTTAGAGTATCAAAAATGTTGATATCATATCAGCTATCTCGTTTAAGTGTAAGAAAATGATAATATAACCACTTCACAAATATTTACTATACAGATTAGTATCCTAGAACTATTGATTTCAGTTCCATGACATGTGGTTTGAATATATTAAATGTAGCAAAATAGCTGCTAGCTGTAACTTATGACTGTGTCCAGATCAGTAACTATTAAATTTTATTAGTTGCATTAGCTGGGTATAGAGGGATGTGCTTTAACTGTTAGCATACTGTCACCTTTGTACAAGATGCATCTGTTCCATCCGAGAATGGTGTAATTTCCTTACTTAACTTTCAAGTGCTTGCCCGCTTGCGTTTGTACAGAATATTTATGTATTGCATATAAAAAACTATAGTTATTAAAATAAACTAAAAAAATATGTCTGTGCCAGTAGTCATTTTCAGATGA
>JAVHZZ010000470.1:0-42815 GCA_036250195.1 Mixophyes australis | reverse complement strand
GAGGAGACCTCGGCCTCGCCGGTCGGGAGGGGAAGGGGAGAGGAGACCTCGGCCTCGCCGGTCGGGAGGGGAAGGGGAGAGGAGACCTCGGCCTCGCCGGTCGGGAGGGGAAGGGGAGAGGAGGAGACCTCGGCCTCGCCGGTCGGGAGGGGAAGGGGAGAGGAGACCTCGGCCTCGCCGGTCGGGAGGGGAAGGGGAGAGGAGACCTCGGCCTCGCCGGTCGGGAGGGGAAGGGGAGAGGAGACCTCGGCCTCGCCGGTCGGGAGGGGAAGGGGAGAGGAGACCTCGGCCTCGCCGGTCGGGAGGGGAAGGGGAGAGGAGACCTCGGCCTCGCCGGTCGGGAGGGGAAGGGGAGAGGAGACCTCGGCCTCGCCGGTCGGGAGGGGAAGGGGAGAGGAGACCTCGGCCTCGCCGGTCGGGAGGGGAAGGGGAGAGGAGACCTCGGCCTCGCCGGTCGGGAGGGGAAGGGGAGAGGAGACCTCGGCCTCGCCGGTCGGGAGGGGAAGGGGAGAGGAGACCTCGGCCTCGCCGGTCGGGAGGGGAAGGGGAGAGGAGACCGCGGCCTCGCCGGTCGGGAGGGGAAGGGGAGAGGAGACCTCGGCCTCGCCGGTCGGGAGGGGAAGGGGAGAGGAGACCGCGGCCTCGCCGGTCGGGAGGGGAAGGGGAGAGGAGACCGCGGCCTCGCCGGTCGGGAGGGGAAGGGGAGAGGAGACCGCGGCCTCGCCGGTCGGGAGGGGAAGGGGAGAGGAGACCGCGGCCTCGCCGGTCGGGAGGGGAAGGGGAGAGGAGACCGCGGCCTCGCCGGTCGGGAGGGGAAGGGGAGAGGAGACCGCGGCCTCGCCGGTCGGGAGGGGAAGGGGAGAGGAGACCGCGGCCTCGCCGGTCGGGAGGGGAAGGGGAGAGGAGACCGCGGCCTCGCCGGTCGGGAGGGGAAGGGGAGAGGAGACCGCGGCCTCGCCGGTCGGGAGGGGAAGGGGAGAGGAGACCGCGGCCTCGCCGGTCGGGAGGGGAAGGGGAGAGGAGACCGCGGCCTCGCCGGTCGGGAGGGGAAGGGGAGAGGGAGACCGCGGCCTCGCCGGTCGGGAGGGGAAGGGGAGAGGAGACCGCGGCCTCGCCGGTCGGGAGGGGAAGGGGAGAGGAGACCGCGGCCTCGCCGGTCGGGAGGGGAAGGGGAGAGGAGACCGCGGCCTCGCCGGTCGGGAGGGGAAGGGGAGAGGAGACCGCGGCCTCGCCGGTCGGGAGGGGAAGGGGAGAGGAGACCGCGGCCTCGCCGGTCGGGAGGGGAAGGGGAGAGGAGACCGCGGCCTCGCCGGTCGGGAGGGGAAGGGGAGAGGAGACCGCGGCCTCGCCGGTCGGGAGGGGAAGGGGAGAGCGAGGAGACCGCGGCCTCGCCGGTCGGGAGGGGAAGGGGAGAGGAGACCTCGGCCTCGCCGGTCGGGAGGGGAAGGGGAGAGGAGACCTCGGCCTCGCCGGTCGGGAGGGGAAGGGGAGAGGAGACCTCGGCCTCGCCGGTCGGGAGGGGAAGGGGAGAGGAGACCTCGGCCTCGCCGGTCGGGAGGGGAAGGGGAGAGGAGACCTCGGCCTCGCCGGTCGGGAGGGGAAGGGGAGAGGAGACCTCGGCCTCGCCGGTCGGGAGGGGAAGGGGAGAGGAGACCTCGGCCTCGCCGGTCGGGAGGGGAAGGGGAGAGGAGACCTCGGCCTCGCCGGTCGGGAGGGGAAGGGGAGAGGAGACCTCGGCCTCGCCGGTCGGGAGGGGAAGGGGAGAGGAGACCTCGGCCTCGCCGGTCGGGAGGGGAAGGGGAGAGGAGACCTCGGCCTCGCCGGTCGGGAGGGGAAGGGGAGAGGAGACCTCGGCCTCGCCGGTCGGGAGGGGAGGGGGAGAGGAGACCTCGGCCTCGCCGGTCGGGAGGGGAGGGGGAGAGGAGACCTCGGCCTCGCCGGTCGGGAGGGGAGGGGGAGAGGAGACCTCGGCCTCGCCGGTCGGGAGGGGAGGGGGAGAGGAGACCTCGGCCTCGCCGGTCGGGAGGGGAGGGGGAGAGGAGACCTCGGCCTCGCCGGTCGGGAGGGGAGGGGGAGAGGAGACCTCGGCCTCGCCGGTCGGGAGGGGAGGGGGAGAGGAGACCTCGGCCTCGCCGGTCGGGAGGGGAGGGGGAGAGGAGACCTCGGCCTCGCCGGTCGGGAGGGGAGGGGGAGAGGAGACCTCGGCCTCGCCGGTCGGGAGGGGAAGGGGAGAGGAGACCTCGGCCTCGCCGGTCGGGAGGGGAAGGGGAGAGGAGACCTCGGCCTCGCCGGTCGGGAGGGGAAGGGGAGAGGAGACCTCGGCCTCGCCGGTCGGGAGGGGAAGGGGAGAGGAGACCTCGGCCTCGCCGGTCGGGAGGGGAAGGGGAGAGGAGACCTCGGCCTCGCCGGTCGGGAGGGGAAGGGGAGAGGAGACCTCGGCCTCGCCGGTCGGGAGGGGAAGGGGAGAGGAGACCTCGGCCTCGCCGGTCGGGAGGGGAAGGGGAGAGGAGACCTCGGCCTCGCCGGTCGGGAGGGGAAGGGGAGAGGAGACCTCGGCCTCGCCGGTCGGGAGGGGAAGGGGAGAGGAGACCTCGGCCTCGCCGGTCGGGAGGGGAAGGGGAGAGGAGACCTCGGCCTCGCCGGTCGGGAGGGGAAGGGGAGAGGAGACCTCGGCCTCGCCGGTCGGGAGGGGAAGGGGAGAGGAGACCTCGGCCTCGCCGGTCGGGAGGGGAAGGGGAGAGGAGACCTCGGCCTCGCCGGTCGGGAGGGGAAGGGGAGAGGAGACCTCGGCCTCGCCGGTCGGGAGGGGAAGGGGAGAGGAGACCTCGGCCTCGCCGGTCGGGAGGGGAAGGGGAGAGGAGACCTCGGCCTCGCCGGTCGGGAGGGGAAGGAGGTAGATTTGAGACCTGAGAGGTCCGGAGGTGAAAAGAGAGATAGACGTTCATGTGTCATGAAAGTTCACAGATCAACATATGGGCCAGGAGCTTCAGTATTTTGTATGCACCTATATATAACTGATCTGTTAAATATCAGTATACGTATTCATTTTCCCTATGCCCCCTCACACTTTCACTATTGATAGACTCTCCTCATAAACCACCCCTCTAAGTTTCTATCAGTTGTGTTGCCCCAGGGCTGAGACCCCTTTTGTTCTCTCATTGACCCAACTGTTAACCCCCAACTCCCCAATACTAATCACTATTGATACAGAGAAAGAATAATACACAGGTGTAATGGATGAAGAGTTGGATTGTTTTCATTTCAATTATAGGATGTAATTTTCTAGAAGCAGTGCAGGAAATACCAGCTGTTCACTAGTATCGCAGCGATGTGCTGTGGGGATACTGGGTTTATTTGGCCCAATTCTACCCACTTCACTCTGGCTGGCCACCCAGGGATGCCTTACTATGCCACCCTGTACCTTCTAAGGTTCATATAGTTACTCGGGGAAATCCAGTTAGAAAAGTACAACAGTACATTTATTGTAATAAAACCAACGTTAGAATGTTATATACACAATAAATAAAAGCCAGGCAGGTTCACCACATCATCTGTCCTTTACACCACAAGATTAAGGTGTTAGTGACCTGGCTGTCCTGACTTGAAGACCCATGGATCTGAAGATATAGTCCACTGGTAGAGGACTGCAACTCGAAACCAGTCACACTGCAGCTTCCAGCCCTTAATTCTCAGAATGCACCCCTCCCCCTGTCTGGAGTGGCTTCTTATATCTAGGGTCAAATTTCCACAGTGTTTTCTTCCCTGGGTAAACCCCCGGGTCTCTCCTTCTTCAACATTGGCAAGTGCTGGTTGGAGGGGAGATGAACTGTTATTCCACAGTGGCTCCCCTGCAGGTTTCCAAGACAGAATGTCTCAGGCAGTCCTATGGAGGACAATGGGTACTAATTGGCCTTCTCCACCTCCAAATATCAGATAACATTTAACCCCTTCTGAAACTAACCCCTTACACTACTTTGTGATGTCACAGGGTCATCATCATCATCCTCATCTATTTATATAGCGCCACTGATTCCACACCGCTGTACAGAGAACTCGCTCACATCAGTCCCTGCCCCATTGGAGCTTACAGTCTAGGGTCCACAGCTGTTCTATGCTTCCTGTAGAGAAAGGAGGGGTAGAATGAATGCAGCTCCAGCCCCCTCACCTGTATCCTGGACACCACCTGATCTTTACCCATAACCCACCTGGCTTTAATTTGAGAACAATGTATAACAGCATCACTGAATTAATAACCAAAACATTTTCACAATGGGTAACATGGAATGAAGAAGTCTCTTATCTAGACATGGCTACAATGTCCACTTATCCACATGTAATTAGACACTGCAAATGTACTCTGTTCAGCTGGGGAACAAAAGCAAGGGCTATAAAAAGTACATACTATAATCCACAATTTGTGAGAATCGAGGGACAGGATGGTTAAGGTGTTATCAAACTCATTTTATCACATGTGCCCATAAGAAAAGACAGTAGGTGGCAGTATTACAGTACAGCATGCAAAGGCTTTGTAAACTTTTTTTTCCGGAACCTCCTAAATGAAAACAGAATACAATAATGTAATGTATATATGTGGGTATATAGGGGCTCACGTAGCGCAACTGTCAGGCCGATCTTACATGTAACATTCAGGATGCAAAATTGTGCTCTTACTTGGTATTGATAGGTAAGATACTGTTAGGCGGGTGCACGAAGATACGCTATTTATAATAACATGATGATGACTGTCGTTTTAATGTGTATATTAAACATTAATAATACCAAAAACAGCATCTCTCCCACCCTGAAAAACAAAAGTGAACCAGTCATTTTTAGGAACGAGAGACTGTATCTGTGAATTGAAAGAAGTAAATGGCATGATGGACGTATGGGCACTCAGAATACCACGAAGGAGGGACAGAGGGTATGTGCCCTGATGATACTGAATACAAAGGATTGGCTGCAAGAAATAAAATGATAGAAAGAAATAATTCTACAGAGATACATATAAAGTTTACAAGTGACAGATTGTGATCACTGGTCTCACGGTGCTGATGGATGTTCGATCTGACTGGGTCAATGAACTCCAATTATTACCTCACTCTCTTTAGTATCAGATCCAATGGCTCTGGTCCCAGGAAGCAACTTGTTATATAACAATCATTAAATAAGTGATAGGTTACTTATTATTAATGGTTATCACAGAGCAGTATGCGTGGGGCATTCCACACTGACGTGAATGAAGTTACCACCTACAAAATATATATATATATATAGACACACCCTGTGACAGGATGGACCTCCTATGCCACCCAGTTGTTGGGGACTGGCTGCACTTGCCTTGCCAACGTCCCCTTTCTTTATCTTACATGTGCCCCTCCCGCCACAGAAGGAGGAGCCTGCTGCCACCATTAGGCTCATACACAGGCACCTAGAACCTCGTCATTCTCTGTAACTGTCGCTGCTAGTGTACCCCGTCACTGGGCACCTGGGTTGGTACCCCTGACCTCTTGCCTTCAGATCAGGGTTTCTGTGGAAGGATCCTTCCTGGCCTATCACACTGACCAGAGCTGCTGGGTAGCGGGCAGAGCGTTGCTACTGGGTCCAAACCTCAGCTGGAAACGGATTAGAGTTGGGTCTAATCTCTAGATCACAGGAAATTTCAGCATGGAAGAAGTTGTCAAGCAGGTCTTTGAAGCAAGTGATGTTTATTTAGCTCCAGTGTCCTGATAAGGACAGATCACACTGGTTGAAGGTACCAGTGATCAGGTCAGATGGAACAATAATGATACATTTCAGTACAAACCAGTGCTGTTTTATACAGTTTTGGACACAGCCTAACAGGGGGTAAGCCAGCCCCCTGAACTCTTTGCTGGACCCAAGAAGTCCAAGTTATTTTTAGTATCAGGATGCAATATGTTTCCCAAAAGATGGATTTAAATGCAATTTATACTTAAGAGAATTTACACTTATCTGTGATATCCTACATCATGTGCTGTTTGCAATGTTCAGACAGGTTATAACACTCTGGACAAAAGGCCACTCAGGAATACCAGTAGACTAAAATAGACATGTTGGTTACTCAATAGATTTAATTAGCCTTAATGAGGACTTCCTCTCGAAGCTACACAACAGACTCCTCAAACAAATGCTTATTGCATCAAAACCTCAGAAATAATGCAATTCCTATACAAAGTGCCACACGATACAGTGAAATCAGTACATTGCAATGATTTAAATAAGCGTCCTGCACTATTTACATTAAATAAATTTATACAAGTTATTTATAAGTGATCCTGCCACACAACCCATATCAGCACCCCTAATATATACACTCCTAATATATACACCCCTAATATACATCCCCCATATCAGTACCCTTGTGAGGGAACAGAGTCTACCAAGGCAGACCAGCCTACCGAGGTCCCCTGTACCTGGGTAAATACTTACACCCAGGCAGATATCCAACTTAACCAATGGTAGCTTTTATTAATGGAACAGCAACAACAAGCACAATACCAACATAAGTACAGAAGTAACAATTACAGGTATGCACAACGGATACAAGAGTAGTCCATACGATACAATACCGGTCCTATTATGGCCACCTTGGGAAATCCGACTATAGGCTTACACTTTCCTGGGAGTACGAAGCCCCAGTGACTGCCAGCAGGGCAGTGGTCCGGCTGCACTGTCACCTCGCTTTTGGTGAGCACACAGATTCACAAGACCTGGGGCAACTTATCCAGAGGAAGAGGAACAAGTGTCCTCGCAGTCCTTATCCTGATCTCCGTCCTCCATCAGCTGGGAGGAACCATTACCTCCTACATCAGCCTGATCTTTCCTCCATCATCCCCTGACACTGCTCTATCTAACACCCACAGAATAGCCTCAGGCTGTAGGGTGTGTTGGGCTGTCTGATGTGTCTTAGGATATTAAGGTATAGGAATACAATACACGTTTCCTAATTAAGGTGCTTAAATCAGACACAGAAAGCCACCATGTCTGGCTTGTGAATACACTACTAAACATTATGTTGTCTGCCCAGGGCCGGTGCTAGAGTCCGTAGCGCCCTAGGCAAAATCGGCGGACCTCCCCCCCCCCCCCGCAAAAATCGGCGCCCTCCTCCCTCCTCACCCCGTCTTTTCTTACCTTGTCTCACCACCGCCGCCTCTCTGCTCCGTCTCCTCCCCTCCACTCACTGACACTAGTGAGTGGAGGGGAGGAGACGGAGCAGAGAGGCGGCGGTGGTGAGCAATAGCCTCTTCCCCCCCTCCCCATGCATCTGAATGCTGTGCGGCGGCCGTGACAGGTATGGTCAGCGGTCGCCGCACAGTTTTAAAATTAATTTCCAATTCTGTGGCACCCTCCAGGCGCCCTCCAGAGCCCGGCGCCCTAGGCATGTGCCTAACCTTGCCTAATGGGAGCAACGGGCCTGTGTCTGCCTACAGATGTAGCTAAAAGCACAATATTACAGTTTCTTATTTTTAGCCTGTAAAGTGTGGTTAACTAGCGATGTAAATAGGGCCAAATATACACAATCTATATAAATGGTTACAGCATAATGTAATAGTGATAATCACTCCATTGTGTTTTAAACATAACACTTGTCTGACCAGATGTGGCACAGAGGAGGGGACACTACCCCTAGATCTCCTGTTTAGCTTCTGTTAAACAATAATCTGATCTATCTGATAATATAATTATTGATGTATTGTTTCTACAGACCTAGAATACATATCAGCACCCCTAATTTATACACCCTATATCATCACCCCTAATATATACACCCTATATCATCACCCCTAATATATACACCCTATATCATCACCTCTAATATATACACCCTATATCAGCACCCCTAATTTATACACCCTATATCATCACCTCTAATATATACACCCTATATCATCACCCCTAATATATACACCCTATATCATCACCCCTAATATATACACCCTATATCATCACCCCTAATATATACACCCTATATCATCACCCCTAATATATACACCCTATATCAGCACCCCTAATATACACACCCTATATCATCACCCCTAATATATAAACCCTATATCATCACCCCTAATATACACACCCTATATCAGCACCCCTAATATACACCCTATATCCTCAACCCTAATATACACACCCTATATCAGCACCCCTAATATACACACCCTATATCAGCACCCCTAAAATACACACCTTATATCATCACCTCTAATATATACACCTTATATCATCACCTCTAATATATACACCTTATATCATCACCATTAATATATACACCTCATACCATCACCTCTAATATATACACCTCATATCATCACCTCTAATATATACACCTCATATCATCACCACTAATATATACACCTCATACCATCACCCCTAATATATACACCTCATATCATCACCCCTAATATATACACCTCATACCATCACCCCTAATATATACACCTCATATCATCACCCCTAATATATACACCTCATATCATCACCCCTAATATATACACCTCATATCATCACCCCTAATATATACACCCTATATCAGCACCCCTAATATACACACCCTATATCAGCACCCCTAATATACACACCCTATATCAGCACCCCTAATATATACACCCTATATCAGCACCCCTAATATATACACCCTATATCAGTACCCCTAATATATACACCCTATATCAGTACCCCTAATATACACACCCTATATCATAACCCCTAATATACACACCCTATATCAGTACCCCTAATATACACACCCTATATCAGTACCCCTAATATACACACCCTATATCATCACCCCAAATATACACACCCTATATCACCCCAAATATACACACCCTATATCATCACCCCTAATATATACACCCTATATCAGCACCCCTAATATACACCCTATATCAGTACCCCTAATATACACACCCTATATCATCACCCCAAATATACACACCCTATATCATCACCCCTAATATATACACCCCTAATATACATACCCTATATCAGCACCCCTAATATACACCTTATATCATCACCCCTAATATATACACCTTATATCATCACCCCTAATATATACACCTTATATCATCACCCCTAATATTTACACCTTATATCATCACCCCTAATATATATACCTCATATCATCACCACTAATATATACACCTCATACCATCACCACTAATATATACACCTCATATCATCACCACTAATATATACACCTCATATCATCACCACTAATATATACACCTCATACCATCACCACTAATATATACACCTTATATCATCACCCCTAATATATACACCTCATATCATTACCACTAATATATACACCTCATATCATCACCCCTATTATATACACCTCATATCATCACCTCTAATATATACACCTCATATCATCACCCCTAATATATACACCTCATGTCATCACCCCTAATATATACACCTCATGTCATCACCACTAATATATACACCTCATGTCATCACCCCTAATATATACACCTCATGTCATCACCACTAATATATACACCTCATATCATCACCCCTAATATATACACCTCATACCATCACCTCTAATATATACACCTCATATCATCACCTCTAATATATACCTTATATCATCACCTCTAATATATACACCTCATGTCATCACCCCTAATATATACACCTCATGTCATCACCCCTAATATATACACCTCATACCATCACCCCTAATATATACACCTCATACCATCACCTCTAATATATACACCTCATATCATCAACTCTAATATATACACCTCATACCATCACCCCTAATATATACACCTCATGTCATCACCACTAATATATACACCTCATGTCATCACCCCTAATATATACACCTCATGTCATCACCCCTAATATATACACCTCATATCATCACCTCTAATATATACACCTCATATCATCACCTCTAATATATACACCTCATACCATCACCCCTAATATATACACCTCATATCATCACCCCTAATATATACCTTATATCATCACCTCTAATATATACACCTTATATCATCACCTCTAATATATACACCTCATATCATCAACTCTAATATATACACCTCATACCATCACCCCTAATATATACACCTCATGTCATCACCACTAATATATACACCTCATGTCATCACCCCTAATATATACACCTCATGTCATCACCCCTAATATATACACCTCATATCATCACCTCTAATATATACACCTCATATCATCACCTCTAATATATACACCTCATACCATCACCCCTAATATATACACCTCATATCATCACCCCTAATATATACCTTATATCATCACCTCTAATATATACACCTTATATCATCACCTCTAATATATACACCTCATGTCATCACCACTAATATATACACCTCATGTCATCACCACTAATATATACACCTCATGTCATCACCACTAATATATACACCTCATGTCATCACCCCTAATATATACCTTATATCATCACCCCTAATATATACATCTCATATCATCACCCCTAATATATACACCTCATACCATCACCACTAATATATACACCTCATACCATCACCCCTAATATATACACCTCATATCATCACCTCCAATATATACTACAGATGAGCGCACTCAGATTTTGTGAATCCGAGCCCACCCGAACCTTTCCGATCCGAGTCGGATCCGAGACAGATCCGAGGATTGGCGCCAAATGAAAACTTGAAACCGAGGCTCTGAGTCATAATCCCGCTGTCGGATCTCGCGATACTCGGATCCTATAAATTCCCCGGTAGTCGCCGCCATCTTCACTCGGGCATTGATCAGGGTAGAGGGAGGGTGTGTTAGGTGGTCCTCTGTCCTGGTAGATCTCGTGTTGTGCTGTTTAGTTCTGTGCTGTGCTGTGTTCTGCAGTATCAGTCCAGTGGTGCTGTGCTCTGTGCTTCTAAGGGCATAGTTATTTCCCCATTATTCCCAAGTGTTTTAAATTTTTTAAAAAAGTTAGAAAAAAAAATACCAAAAAATAATTTTAAAAAAATTAATTACAACAAAATTTGCAAAACCAATCCTGCAGTATAAGTCCATTGGTACTGTCTGCAATATTACCAGGTTCACACATTCTGTAAGTATCTTGTGCTACATATAATGGAGACCAAAAATTTGGAGGATAAAGTAGGGAAAGATCCAGACCCACTTCCTCCTAATGCTGAAGCTGCTGCCACTAGTCATGACATAGACTATGAAATGCCATCAACGTCGTCTTCCAAGCCCGATGCCCAATCTCCTAGTACAGGGCATGTAAAATCCAAAAAGCCCAAGTTCTCAAAAAAAAGCAAAAAGAGAAACTTAAAATCATCTGAGGAGAAACGTAAAGTTGGCAATATGCCATTTACGACACGTAGTGGCAAGGAACGGCTTAGGCCCTGGCCCGTGTTCATGACTAGTGGTCCATCTTCACCCACGGATCTTAGCCCTCCTCCTCTTCCCCCCCCCTACAAAAAAATTGAAGAGAGTTATGCTGTCAGCAACAAAACAGCAAACAACTCTGCCTTCTAAAGAGAAATTATCACAAATCCCCAAGACGAGTCCAAGGGTGTTGGTGGTTGTCAAGCCTGACCTTCCCATCACTGTACGGGAAGAGGTGGCTCGGGAGGAGGCTATTGATGATGTAGCTGGCGCTGTGGAGGAACTTGATGATGAGGATGGTGATGTGGTTATTGTAAATGAGGCACCAGGGGGGGAAACAGCTGATGTCCATGGGATGAAAAAGCCCATCGTCATGCCTGGTCAGAAGACCAAAAAATGCACCTCTTCGGTCTGGAGTTATTTTTTATCCAAATCCGGACAACCAATGTATGGCCATATTTAGCTTATGTAAAGCTCAAATAAGCAGGGGTAAGGATCTTGCCCACCTAGGAACATCCTCCCTTATACGTCACCTGAATAACCTTCATAGTTCAGTGGTTAGTTCAGGAACTGGGGCTAGGACCGTCATCGGTACAGGGACACCTAAATCCCGTGGTCCAGTTGGATACACACCAGCAACACCCTCCTAGTCAACTTCCTCCACGATCTCCATTAGATTGAGTCCTGCAGCCCAAGTCAGCAGCCAGACTGAGTCCTCTCCAATACGGGATTCATCCGAGGAATCCTGCAGCGGTACGCCTACTACTGCCACTGCTGCTGTTGTTAGTCGGTCATCTTCCCAGAGGGGAAGTCGTAAGACCGCTAAGTCTTTCAGAAAACAATTGACCGTCCAACAGTCGTTTGCCATGACCACAAAATACGATAGTAGTCACCCTATTGCAAAGCGTATAACTGCGGCTGTAACTGCAATGTTGGTGTTAGACGTGCGCCCGGTGTCCGCCATCAGTGGAGTGGGATTTAGAGGGTTGATGGAGGTATTGTGTCCCCGGTACCAAATCCCGTCGAGATTCCACTTCACTAGGCAGGTGATACCAAAAATGTACAGAGAAGTACGATCAAGTGTCCTCAGTGCTCTAAAAAATGCGGTTGTACCCACTGTCCACTTAACCACGGACATGTGGACAAGTGGTTCTGGGCAAACGAAGGACTATATGACTGTGACAGCCCACTGGGTAGATGCATCACCTTCCGCAGCAACAGCAACAGCTGCATCAGTAGCAGCATCTACAAAATGGCTGCTCGTGCAAAGGCAGGCAACATTGTGTATTACAGGCTTTAATAAGAGGCACAACGCTGACAACATATTAGAGAAACTGAGGGAAATTATCTCCCAGTGGCTTACCCCACTTAGACTCTCATGGGGATTTGTGGTGTCAGACAATGCCAGTAACATTGTGCGGGCATTAAATATGGGCAATTTCCAGCACGTCCCATGTTTTGCACACACCATTAATTTGGTGGTGCAGCATTACCTCAAGAGTGACAGGGGTGTGCAGGAGATGCTTGCGGTGGCGCGCAAAATTGCTGGACACTTTCGGCATTCAGCCAGTGCCTACCACAGACTAGAGGCACATCAAAAAAGCATGAACCTGCCCTGCCATCACCTCAAACAAGAGGTTGTGACGCGCTGGAACTCCACCCTCTATATGCTGCAGAGGATGGAGGAGCAGAAAAGGCCATTCAGGCCTACACAGCCACCTACGACATAGGCAAAGGAGTGGGGATGCGCCTCAGTCAAGCGCAGTGGAGACTGATTTCCGTGTTGTGCAAGGTTCTCCAGCCGTTTGAACTTGCCACACGAGAAGTCAGTTCCGACACTGCCAGCTTGAGTCAGGTCATTCCCCTGATCATGCTGTTGCAGAAGCAGCTGGAGAAAGTGAGGGAGGAGCTGGTAAAGCATTGCGATCCAACAAAGCATGTAGCTCTTGTGGATGTAGCCCTTCGTATGCTTTGCCAGGATCCGAGGGTGGTCACTCTTTTAAAGTCAGAGGAATACATTCTGGCCACCGTGCTCGATCCTCGGTTTAAAGCGTATGTTGTGTCTCTGTTTCCGGCGGACACAAGTCTACAGCGGTGCAAAGACCTTCTGGTCAGGAGATTGTCCTCTGAAGAGGACCGTGACATGCCAACAGCTCCACCCTCATTTTCTTCCACATCTATGGCTGCGAGGAAAAAGCTCAGTTTTCCTAAAAGAGCCGCTGGCGGGGATGCTGATAACATCTGGTCCGGACTGAAGGACCTGCCAACCATTGCAGACATGTCTACTGTCGCTGCATTGGATGCTGTCACAATTAAAAAAATGGTGGAGGATTATTTTGCTGACACCATCCAAATAGACATGTCAGACAGTCCATATTGTTACTGGCAGGAAAAAAGGCAGTTTGGAAGCCCCTGTACAAACTGGCTCTATTTTACCTGAGTTGTCCCCCCTCCAGTATGTACTCGGAAAGAGTTTTTAGTGCAGCGGGGAACCTGGTCAGTGAGCGGCGAAGGAGGTTGCTTCCTCACAACGTTAAAAAAAGTGATGTTTATAAAAATGAATTATCAATTCCTCAATGAAGTACAGCACAGCCCTCCAGATAGTACAGAGGGACCTGTGGTTGTGGAGTCCAGCGGGGACGAATTGATAATGTGTGAGGAGGAGGAAGTACACACTGTAGGGGGAGAGGAATCAGAGGTTGAGGATGAGGACGACATCTTTCCTCAGTAGAGCCTGTTTAGTTTGTACAGTGAGAGATGAATTGTTTTTTTGGTGTGGGGGCCCAAACAAACCAATCATTTCAGCCACAGTTGTTTGGTAGGCCCTGTCGCTGAAATGATTGGTTTGTTAAAGTGTGCATGTCCTATTTCAACAACATAAGGGTGGGTGGGAAGGCCCAAGGACAATTCCATCTTGCAACTCTTTTTTTGGCATTATGTGACCATTCAACAGTCGTTTGCCATGTTCAAAAAGTAAAAGAAAATGTCAACAAATTCAAAAAATTAAATCAAAAGTTAAATGCCCTGTCATTATTTAAAACAAGAGGGTTTGACGTGCTAGAATTAGTGTAGCGTTAATATGTTATAAACACTACACTTGGAACTTGGAAGAGGTATTGTGGGCCAGGTATCAAATTTAGTACCGGGGCCACCCCACTATGCAGTCCAGAATTTTTTTGGGGGAAATTCAGACCCGTGGAGGGCTTTTTATTAATTATATTGTGGTGACCCACTCCTCTACGCAGTCCAGATACATTTATTGGTGCGAATCATACAAGTTCAGGGTTTTTAAATTATATTGTGGTGACCCACTCCTCTACGCAGTGCAGGTACATTTTTTGGTGCGATTAAGACCAGTTGATGGTTTTCTTATTATATTGTGGGGACCACTCCACTACGCAGTCCAGAAAGATACCTCGTTGCAACGTTTTGGACTAATAACTATATTGTGAGGTGTTCAGAATACACTGTAAATTAGTGGAAATCCTTGTTATTGAATGTTATTGAGGTTAATAATAGCGTAGGAGTGAAAATAAGCCCAAAAACTTGATTTTTGAACTTTTTATGATTTTTAAAAAAAAAAATCCGAATCCAAAACCTTAAATCCGAACCAAAACCTTTCGGCAGGTGTTTTGCGAAACAAATCCGAACCCAAAACATCGCGAAAATCCGAATCCAAAACACAAAACACGAGACACCAAAAGTCGCTGGTGCACATCCCTAATATATACACCTCATATCATCACCCCTAATATATACACCTCATATCATCACCACTAATATATACACCTCATACCATCACCCCTAATATATACACCTCATACCATCACCTCTAATATATACACCTCATGTCATCACCACTAATATATACACCTCATATCATCACCACTAATATATACACCTCATATCATCACCCCTAATATATACACCTCATATCATCACCCCTAATATATACACCTCATATCATCACCTCTAATATATACACCTCATATCATCACCACTAATATATACACCTCATATCATCACCCCTAATATATACACCTCATGTCATCACCCCTAATATATACACCGCATATCATCACCTCTAATATATACACCTCATGTCATCACCTCTAATATATACACCTCATGTCATCACCCCTAATATATACACCTCATATCATCACCTCTAATATATACACCTCGTCATCACCACTAATATATACACCTCATATCATAACCCCTAATATATACACCTCATGTCATCACCACTAATATATACACCTCATACCATCACCCCTAATATATACACCTCATATCATCACCCCTAATATATATACCTCATGTCATCACCTCTAATATATACACCTCATACCATCACCTCTAATATATACACCTCATGTCATCACCACTAATATATACACCTCATACCATCACCACTAATATATACACCTCATATCATCACCTCTAATATATACACCTCATATCATCACCCCTAATATATACCTCATGTCATCACCACTAATATATACACCTCATGTCATCACCACTAATATATACACCTCATATCATCACCTCTAATATATACACCTCATGTCATCACCACTAATATATACACCTCATATCATCACCCCTAATATATACACCTCATGTCATCACCCCTAATATATACACCTCATGTCATCACCCCTAATATATACACCTCATACCATCACCACTAATATATACACCTCATACCATCACCACTAATATATACACCTCATATCATCACCCCTAATATATACACCTCATATCATCACCCCTAATATATACACCTCATACCATCACCACTAATATATACACCTCATATCATCACTACTAATATATACACCTCATATCATCACCTCTAATATATACACCTCATGTCATCACCCCTAATATATACACCTCATGTCATCACCACTAATATATACACCTCATACCATCACCTCTAATATATACACCTCATGTCATCACCCCTAATATATACACCTCATGTCATCACCCCTAATATATACACCTCATATCATCACCCCTAATATATACACCTCATATCATCACCCCTAATATATACACCTCATGTCATCACCCCTAATATATACACCTCATGTCATCACCACTAATATATACACCTCATATCATCACCTCTAATATATACACCTCATGTCATCACCTCTAATATATACACCTCATGTCATCACCCCTAATATATACACCTCATGTCATCACCTCTAATATATACACCTCATATCATCACCACTAATATATACACCTCATGTCATCACCACTAATATATACACCTCATGTCATCACCCCTAATATATACACCTCATGTCATCACCCCTAATATATACACCTCATATCATCACCCCTAATATATACACCTCATATCATCACCCCTAATATATACACCTCATGTCATCACCCCTAATATATACACCTCATGTCATCACCACTAATATATACACCTCATATCATCACCTCTAATATATACACCTCATGTCATCACCCCTAATATATACACCTCATACCATCACCCCTAATATATACACCTCATATCATCACCCCTAATATATACACCTCATGTCATCACCTCTAATATATACACCTCATGTCATCACCCCTAATATATACACCTCATGTCATCACCTCTAATATATACACCTCATATCATCACCACTAATATATACACCTTATATCATCACCTCTAATATATACACCTCATACCATCACCCCTAATATATACACCTCATATCATCACCCCTAATATATACACCTCATACCATCACCCCTAATATATACACCTCATATCATCACCCCTAATATATACACCTCATATCATCACCTCTAATATATACACCTCATGTCATCACCTCTAATATATACACCTCATGTCATCACCCCTAATATATACACCTCATACCATCACCCCTAATATATACACCTCATACCATCACCTCTAATATATACACCTCATGTCATCACCACTAATATATACACCTCATATCATCACCACTAATATATACACCTCATATCATCACCCCTAATATATACACCTCATATCATCACCCCTAATATATACACCTCATATCATCACCTCTAATATATACACCTCATATCATCACCACTAATATATACACCTCATATCATCACCCCTAATATATACACCTCATGTCATCACCCCTAATATATACACCGCATATCATCACCTCTAATATATACACCTCATGTCATCACCTCTAATATATACACCTCATGTCATCACCCCTAATATATACACCTCATATCATCACCTCTAATATATACACCTCGTCATCACCACTAATATATACACCTCATATCATAACCCCTAATATATACACCTCATGTCATCACCACTAATATATACACCTCATACCATCACCCCTAATATATACACCTCATATCATCACCCCTAATATATATACCTCATGTCATCACCTCTAATATATACACCTCATACCATCACCTCTAATATATACACCTCATGTCATCACCACTAATATATACACCTCATGTCATCACCTCTAATATATACACCTCATATCATCACCCCTAATATATACACCTCATATCATCACCACTAATATATACACCTCATACCATCACCTCTAATATATACACCTCATGTCATCACCACTAATATATACACCTCATGTCATCACCTCTAATATATACACCTCATGTCATCACCCCTAATATATACACCTCATATCATCACCACTAATATATACACCTCATACCATCACCTCTAATATATACACCTCATGTCATCACCACTCATATATACACCTCATATCATCACCTCTAATATATACACCTCATATCATCACCCCTAATATATACACCTCATATCATCACCACTAATATATACACCTCATACCATCACCTCTAATATATACACCTCATATCATCACCCCTAATATATACACCTCATGTCATCACCCCTAATATATACACCTCATGTCATCACCTCTAATATATACACCTCATATCATCACCACTAATATATACACCTTATATCATCACCTCTAATATATACACCTCATACCATCACCCCTAATATATACACCTCATATCATCACCCCTAATATATACACCTCATACCATCACCCCTAATATATACACCTCATATCATCACCCCTAATATATACACCTCATATCATCACCTCTAATATATACACCTCATGTCATCACCTCTAATATATACACCTCATGTCATCACCCCTAATATATACACCTCATATCATCACCACTAATATATACACCTCATGTCATCACCACTAATATATACACCTCATATCATCACCACTAATATATACACCTTATATCATCACCCCTAATATATACACCTCATATCATCACCACTAATATATACACCTCATATCATCACCACTAATATATACACCTCATGTCATCACCACTAATATATACACCTCATATCATCACCACTAATATATACACCTTATATCATCACCCCTAATATATACACCTCATATCATCACCTCTAATATATACACCTCATGTCATCACCTCTAATATATACACCTCATGTCATCACCCCTAATATATACACCTCATATCATCACCACTAATATATACACCTCATATCATCACCACTAATATATACACCTCATGTCATCACCACTAATATATACCTCATATCATCACTTCTAATATATATACCTCATATTACCCGCTGCCACCTGTCCCTTATTTTCTTGTACATTAGATGGTTGTCCCGGTTTTCAGTAATGTAAGTGAGTGGTTATGACATATATGGGTCAGGGGACATGCTGGGAGTTGTTGTTCTCCTCAGTACCAGCAGTGGGAGCCGGGAACATGGCGGCGTCTGAGGACAGAGACAGACCGGAAGCTACCTCTAGTGACCGGAAGTACCGACAGCCAATCAGCGCTCAGGTACTAGAAGGCGGTGCTTATCCCGGATATTATGGAGGCTGCTCAGGGACCCGGTGTACATCTCACCCGCGTCTCCCGTCAGTGACCCGGCCCAGTGTGTGCGGCGTCAGCAATGACCCGGCGTGTGCGCTCAGAGTGACAATATGGGTGAGTGTATTTATATCACCCTGCAGGGGGAGGGGCCATGTCTCATAACTCCCTTCTGTCTGTGTCACCCTTCAGTGGGAGGGGCCATGTCTCATAGCTCCCTCCTGTCTCTCACCCTCTAGTGGGAGGGGCATGCTCCATGTCTCATAGCTCCCTCCTGTCTCTCACCCTGCAGTGGGAGGGGCCATGTCTTATAGCTCCCTCTTGTCTCTCACCCTGCAGTGGGAGGGGCTGGTTCCATGTCTCATAGCTCCCTCTTGTCTCTCACCCTGCAGTGGGAGGGGCATGCTCCATGTCTTATAGCTCCCTCTTGTCTCACCCTGCAGTGGGAGGGGCTGGTTCCATATCTCATAGCTCCCTCTTGTCTCTCACCCTGCAGTGGGAGGGGCCATGTCTCATAACTCCCTTCTGTCTCTCACCCTGCAGTGGGAGGGGCTGGTTCCATGTCTCATAGCTCCCTCCTGTCTCTCACCCTTCAGTGGGCACATTGTTTACATATTTTTTCCGTCTTGCAGATTCTGATGACAGTTGTCAGGATGAATATTATTATTTTAATGATGGTGATAATTACGTTGACAGAAGCTGGAATGGGAGCTTCGCTCAGGGGACATACTGTGGCCTGCGCCCGTCTTTTCTATACTCCCAGGACTACAACCTACCTAAAGAAACACATGTAACTCCGGAGGTGAGATCCAGGTCACGCTTACACATCGGGTGCATGCACTGATATATAGGACGTGGGACTGGGGTGCGTGGACTGAGCCGTGTGACACGGGCACACGCTGGGGTGCGTGGACTGAGCCGTGGGACCTGTCCACAATATGGTGGGATATTTGAGAGGCGAGGAAGATGACATAGATAGGTGAAATGGTTATATGGTTATTGGGTACAGATATGGTTGGATGATTTTGTTTGAGGACCTTTGCATTCCTAGGTAAGATTGTGGATAGGTGGTGGGATGGTATTGTTTTTGGATAAAAGTGGCATTGATATTTGAGATTGTAGACCCAGGTGCTTGGAGGATTTGGTATGGGTGAAGGTGACACCAATAGGACAGATTGTGGACATGGTGGCCAAAGGTCTGGCTGGAGATGCTGATGGTAGAAATAGGCGATCTTGAGTGTTGGGTTGAGAGCAAGATGTAACTTACAGATTAATCTATGGACACAGGTTGTGGGAGGACAGAGTTAGGAGGGTGATATGGAGTATGTGGTGGTGGGAGGACCAGTTAGGAGGGTGATATGGAGTATGTGGTGGTGGGAGGACAGAGTTAGGAGGGTGATATGCAGTATGTGGTGGTGGGAGGACCCAGTTAGGAGGGTGATATGGAGTATGTGGTGGTGGGAGGACCCAGTTAGGAGGGTGATATGGAGTATGTGGTGGTGGGAGGACCAGTTAGGAGGGTGATATGGAGTATGTGGTGGTGGGAGGACCAGTTAGGAGGGTGATATGGAGTATGTGGTGGTGGGAGGACCAGTTAGGAGGGTGATATGGAGTATGTGGTGGTGGGAGGACCCAGTTAGGAGGGTGATATGGAGTATGTGGTGGTGGGAGGACCCAGTTAGGAGGGTGATATGGAGTATGTGGTGGTGGGAGGACCCAGTTAGGAGGGTGATATGGAGTATGTGGTGGTGGGAGGACAGAGTTAGGAGGGTGATATGGAGTATGTGGTGGTGGGAGGACCCAGTTAGGAGGGTGATATGGAGTATGTGGTGGTGGGAGGACCCAGTTAGGAGGGTGATATGGAGTATGTGGTGGTGGGAGGACCCAGTTAGGAGGGTGATATGGAGTATGTGGTGGTGGGAGGACAGAGTTAGGAGGGTGATATGGAGTATGTGGTGGTGGGAGGACCCAGTTAGGAGGGTGATATGGAGTATGTGGTGGTGGGAGGACCAGTTAGGAGGGTGATATGGAGTATGTGGTGGTGGGAGGACCAGTTAGGAGGGTGATATGGAGTATGTGGTGGTGGGAGGACCAGTTAGGAGGGTGATATGGAGTATGTGGTGGTGGGAGGACCAGTTAGGAGGGTGATATGGAGTATGTGGTGGTGGGAGGACCAGTTAGGAGGGTGATATGGAGTATGTGGTGGTGGGAGGACCAGTTAGGAGGGTGATATGGAGTATGTGGTGGTGGGAGGACCAGTTAGGAGGGTGATATGGAGTATGTGGTGGTGGGAGGACCAGTTAGGAGGGTGATATGGAGTATGTGGTGGTGGGAGGACCAGTTAGGAGGGTGATATGGAGTATGTGGTGGTGGGAGGACCAGTTAGGAGGGTGATATGGAGTATGTGGTGGTGGGAGGACCAGTTAGGAGGGTGATATGGAGTATGTGGTGGTGGGAGGACCAGTTAGGAGGGTGATATGGAGTATGTGGTGGTGGGAGGACCAGTTAGGAGGGTGATATGGAGTATGTGGTGGTGGGAGGACCAGTTAGGAGGGTGATATGGAGTATGTGGTGGTGGGAGGACCAGTTAGGAGGGTGATATGGAGTATGTGGTGGTGGGAGGACCAGTTAGGAGGGTGATATGGAGTATGTGGTGGTGGGTATGTGGTGGTGGGAGGACCAGTTAGGAGGGTGATATGGAGTATGTGGTGGTGGGAGGACCCAGTTAGGAGGGTGATATGGAGTATGTGGTGGTGGGAGGACCAGTTAGGAGGGTGATATGGAGTATGTGGTGGTGGGAGGACCCAGTTAGGAGGGTGATATGGAGTATGTGGTGGTGGGAGGACCAGTTAGGAGGGTGATATGGAGTATGTGGTGGTGGGAGGACCAGTTAGGAGGGTGATATGGAGTATGTGGTGGTGGGAGGACCAGTTAGGAGGGTGATATGGAGTATGTGGTGGTGGGAGGACAGAGTTAGGAGGGTGATATGGAGTATGTGGTGGTGGGAGGACAGAGTTAGGAGGGTGATATGGAGTATGTGGTGGTGGGAGGACCCAGTTAGGAGGGTGATATGGAGTATGTGGTGGTGGGAGGACCCAGTTAGGAGGGTGATATGGAGTATGTGGTGGTGGGAGGACCAGTTAGGAGGGTGATATGGAGTATGTGGTGGTGGGAGGACCCAGTTAGGAGGGTGATATGGAGTATGTGGTGGTGGGAGGACCCAGTTAGGAGGGTGATATGGAGTATGTGGTGGTGGGAGGACAGAGTTAGGAGGGTGATATGGAGTATGTGGTGGTGGGAGGACAGAGTTAGGAGGGTGATATGGAGTATGTGGTGGTGGGAGGACCCAGTTAGGAGGGTGATATGGAGTATGTGGTGGTGGGAGGACCCAGTTAGGAGGGTGATATGGAGTATGTGGTGGTGGGAGGACCCAGTTAGGAGGGTGATATGGAGTATGTGGTGGTGGGAGGACCCAGTTAGAAGGGTGATATGGAGTATGTGGTGGTGGGAGGACCCAGTTAGGAGGGTGATATGGAGTATGTGGTGGTGGGAGGACCCAGTTAGGAGGGTGATATGGAGTATGTGGTGGTGGGAGGACCCAGTTAGGAGGGTGATATGGAGTATGTGGTGGTGGGAGGACCAGTTAGGAGCGTGATATGGAGTATGTGGTGGTGGGAGGACCAGTTAGGAGGGTGATATGGAGTATGTGGTGGTGGGAGGACCAGTTAGGAGGGTGATATGGAGTATGTGGTGGTGGGAGGACCCAGTTAGGAGGGTGATATGGAGTATGTGGTGGTGGGAGGACCAGTTAGGAGGGTGATATGGAGTATGTGGTGGTGGGAGGACCAGTTAGGAGGGTGATATGGAGTATGTGGTGGTGGGAGGACCCAGTTAGGAGGGTGATATGGAGTATGTGGTGGTGGGAGGACCCAGTTAGGAGGGTGATATGGAGTATGTGGTGGTGGGAGGACCCAGTTAGGAGGGTGATATGGAGTATGTGGTGGTGGGAGGACCCAGTTAGGAGGGTGATATGGAGTATGTGGTGGTGGGAGGACCAGTTAGGAGGGTGATATGGAGTATGTGGTGGTGGGAGTACCAGTTAGGAGGGTGATATGGAGTATGTGGTGGTGGGAGGACAGAGTTAGGAGGGTGATATGCAGTATGTGGTGGTGGGAGGACCCAGTTAGGAGGGTGATATGCAGTATGTGGTGGTGGGAGGACCCAGTTAGGAGGGTGATATGGAGTATGTGGTGGTGGGAGGACCAGTTAGGAGGGTGATATGGAGTATGTGGTGGTGGGAGGACCAGTTAGGAGGGTGATATGGAGTATGTGGTGGTGGGAGGACCAGTTAGGAGGGTGATATGGAGTATGTGGTGGTGGGAGGACAGAGTTAGGAGGGTGATATGGAGTATGTGGTGGTGGGAGGACCCAGTTAGGAGGGTGATATGGAGTATGTGGTGGTGGGAGGACCCAGTTAGGAGGGTGATATGGAGTATGTGGTGGTGGGAGGACCAGTTAGGAGGGTGATATGGAGTATGTGGTGGTGGGAGGACCAGTTAGGAGGGTGATATGGAGTATGTGGTGGTGGGAGGACCCAGTTAGGAGGGTGATATGCAGTATGTGGTGGTGGGAGGACCCAGTTAGGAGGGTGATATGGAGTATGTGGTGGTGGGAAGACCCAGTTAGGAGGGTGATATGGAGTATGTGGTGGTGGGAGGACCCAGTTAGGAGGGTGATATGGAGTATGTGGTGGTGGGAGGATCGAGTTGGTATCAGGATGGTTCTGATAGCTGAGAGTGGATGGTAGAAGGGTAATGTGGTACTATTAGGTGAGATTATGGCCCTGCTTAGTGAGAAATGCAACGTTGATGACTTGAGGTGCAAGGTGTGGTGCAGATAACATTGATGAGGAGATTGGGTGTTTTGAGGAATGGGTTCAGGGTTCAGAGTGACATTAATATGTGAGAGTGTTGTCTTAGCAGCACAATACATGTTAGAATTGATTTCCTTTAGGAAGAGTGAGTTGATGGCAGGACGGTTATATAAAGACACTTTCAGATGTGGCTGTAATCTGCCTGTTTATGTGCACAATGCAGGAAGCCGACAGAAATGCTAAAGAACTTATAGAAGAGGAGCAGAGAGAGAAGGAGAAAGCAGTCAAGAAGCGCCTGAAAAAGAAGGTGTAGTATAATGTACAAGGGATTTGCGCTGCGCATTCCCTAAGAGACTTTTCTCATAGTGCTTCACTCTCCATTGTTATCTGTGAAGATACCAGGTTATCTGACCCAATTATACCCCCTTCACGCTGGCTGGCCACCCACGGGTGCCTTACTATGCCAGGGAAGCGCACCCAGTACCTGCTAGGGTTCCTATAGTCACTCAGGGAAATACAGTTAGAAAGGTACAGCAGTACATTTATTGTAATAAAGACAATCACTAGATTACTATATATAAGCAGTAAATAAATACCAGGCAGGTTTATCACACTCTCTGTCCCTTACCCCACTAGCTGAAGGAGCTTCAGTCACCTGGATGTACTGACTTGCTGAATCCCAGCCACGTGGCCTGATAATCTCTCCTCTACAAGAACGGTAGGAGTCAAACCCTTGGTCTCCCTGCTCGATCAGGCCCACCAAATAACAAGTCTCCTGTGGAGTTCTTCTGAGCTGCAGATGTCCCAGCAGGATGCTCAGTCCAGCAGAAGCCCAGACTTCAACGCTGGAGATCTTCCCAGGATGAAAGCAAAAAGACCTACAAGCTTCCCTGTGTCTCACTCTATCCTCTATACCCTGTAGTTTTCCCACGCTGCAGGGGTTGGGCCAGGGGTGGTCTTAGATGGTGGGATCCTCTTAGTGGCTGTTACAGGGCTGTCCCTTCTAAACCTAATGTATTCCTTGGTCCCCTGCTGGCGTCTGTGTCACAGGCAGGAGAATAGTTGATACCTACTGCTACCTACTTATAGACCTACTGCTACTCACTGATAGATCCACTGCTGCACTTGGAGGCGCTGAGTCTAACGTGCCCCTGGTCTTTGCCAGGGACGCCTGCAAGGAGGTTTGGATTTAGCTGCTCGGGACGCGCAGGTCGCGGTTCTCCACGGCAGCGCCCAGCGAAGTAGTAGGAGGTGCGTAAGAGCGAGCCAGAGAGTAGTCAGGGAAGCAGGATCAGTACGCCAAATGCAATCGGCAATAGGAGCACAGGAACGCACAACCAGGAATGCTGGAGCTACGTCTGACCGAATACTCCGCACCCTAATGGTTTAACAGAGAGAAGACACTGTTTGCTGTTTTGTGGTCCCCAATAGATGATTTGTGCATGGTGCCAGTCGAATTGAGGTGAATGAGCCCTGAGCGAGGGTAATCTCAAAATGATGGGGTTGATGGATTTGAGTAATACAAAAATGCTGATTTACTTTGAACACATAACTCCTACCAGGGGCCGAACAGATAAGGTGATTCTGGTAACGGAACCGTTGCTAACACGGGTACCATCTTCAGCAGTTAGAGAAAACATCTGTGGCATGGTCTGCACTGGCAGATGGAGTTGTTTACACAAAGCGGCGGAGATGAAGTTTCCGGCAGAACCCAAAAATAGTGACTGGCATCGGGAAGTGTAGAGCCCTTGAAGAAGGAGGACCCGGAGCTCCTAGAATGGCCTCCCTCACACGCCTAGAAGGGAACATTTCCCAGTCTCTTGGGAAATGCGGTCAAAAGATGTCCAGAGTCCCCACAATACAAGCAGTGGTGATTCTTAAACCTTCTCTCACTCTCCACTGGAGTAAAGCAAGAGTGCCCAGTTTGCATCGGTACCTAAGGTACAGGAGCGGGATTTTGGAAGCTTGGAGCGAGGCATGAAGCGATGGGCATGATCTCGCTCCTGAGAGCGCTCCCCGAATCGTAGATCATTTAGAATACTCAAGGAAATAAGAGCATCAATATCTGACAGTAATTCTGTAGAGGTTTATTCACCTTTGATGGGATTAAGTCCTTGCCAGAAGGTGGCGACTGAAGCCTTATTGTTCCATTTTAAGTCAAAAGCAAATATGAGAAATTCATCCGCATATACCGGCCAACTGGGAGAGATCCCTGACGAAGATTCAGTGAAGACACGATCAGGCTCGTCAAAAGTTCTGCAGAAAGTATCAATAAAGTTGGATCCTTTAGGTGTGCTGGGATAAGCGCTACTCCTCCTAGAGGCGCGGAAGGCGTCTAACAATGCAGAAGGCCTTCGCAGGGATCCCCGCAAGGAGATTTGGACTTCGCAGCCTCTGCACTGCAGGTCGCGGTGCTCTAGGGACGTGTCCAACGAGACCTGGGAGAATGGAAAAGTTGAAAAGTATTTGGAGGTGTTACCCCTAAGGAGTAGAGATGATACACGGTGCAATGTTCTGCGGAACTATACACTAGAGGCAAAGGTATGAGAAGGAGCCACGTCCTAACACAGACAGGTATCTGATAAAAAGAGCCGGCACTTCCTGAAGATGGGAGGTGCTAGTTACAGTGCCGGTAATGAATGGGCGACCAATAGGAGGGCAATGGAAGGATTAGGAAGAGAGTGGTTCTGTGCATGCGCAGAACCACAGAAGAGATGGCCGCCTGGAGAAGCTGCATGGAGCGGTGATAGGACTGGGAGGCATGTTGGGCCCCGGGTGGTGAACAGAAAGAGGCTCATGCGAGCGCCTGACCGGATAGTAAGGAAATAATTAGATACTTCGGCCCTCTCAGATGTAAAGCTCTCGGGATTCCACTCAAACTGAATTGCAGATTGAGGAAACTGCTACAAGTTTTAGGGTCTCATTTAGCGTCTTTTTCAGGTGGGGGACTGCTTGGATTCCTGGACAAGGCAGGAGTAGAGACAGAAGATGAACCTGCAGCGATTGAAGATGTGACTGGTGTAGGCTGTGAGCAGCCAGGGTATTCTATAAAGAAACCGCTCTCTGCACAAACTGCAATAGGCCAGTTCAGACTTTCAGACTCTTGCTGTTCGACCCAATGGGCCAAATGGAGACATAAATCCTGGGCTGAGGGTAGAGTATATTGTCATGGGCTGGAGAATAGATGATGCCTCCTTGCTGAGATGGACACTGCTACACTTAGAGGTGCAGCATCTAATGCACCCCCTGGTCCTCACCGGGGACGCCTGCAAAGAGCTCGGAACGCGCAGGTCGTGGATCTCCAAGACGGCTCCCAGCGAAGTAATAGGAGCTGCGTGAGGATAGTCGACAGTCTGAGATCAAGCTGTGTGGGTAACGCAGGGAGATCCCCAGAGGCCAGATGGCAGATATCTTCAGGAGCCAATCGGAGAGCCAGAGTGTAGTCAGGGACGCCGGGTCAGTGCGCCAAATGCAATTGACAATAGGAGCACTGGAACACACAAACAGAAATGCCGGAGCAAGGTGTGACCTATCAACGGGACGCGCATGTGCTGTGCCCGAAACTCTGTCCAGAAGTAATGTGTCTGGTTGTTTGCCAAACAGACACAAGTGTACCGGGTACAGGTGGCCATCCCTGAGTAGGAGAGCAGCAGCAGGGACCGAGCCTGACAGCCGGCTGACTCCAAAGTGTCTGAATAGGGGCGAGGCCAAGATGATTTCGTGACACTCCCAGTATTAACCCCTTACAAGCTCTGCCAGAACTAGCTTCCAGCTGATCAGAACTTCCTGTAGAGACAGGTGGGGGGAATGAATACAGCTACAGCCCCCTCACCTGTATCCTGGAACTGAACCTCTCCCGATCCTTACCCATAACCCACCTGGCTTTAATTTAAGAGCACTGTATAACCGTATCACTGCAATATCAACAAAACACATTTTCAAAATGGGAAAGATGGAATGAAAACGTATTCTATATAGTCATGGCTACATTGTCCCGTTGTCCCCAGTGGATGAGAGGGTGTGCAGCTGGTTAAATCTGACAGACGCCCTGCTTTTACCACACATTCTGTCCCTTGTTCCTCATAGTTATTCACTCTTTTACTTCCCATACCGTGTTCCTGTTGGCTCTTCCCTCTCCGTTACTGTCCGCCCCTCGTAGCTGCTTCCCTCTCCGTTACTGTCCGCCCCTCGTAGCTGCTTCCCTCGCCGTTACTGTCCGCCCCTCGTAGCTGCTTCCCTCGCCGTTACTGTCCGCCCCTCGTAGCTGCTTCCCTCGCCGTTACTGTCCGCCCCTCGTAGCTGCTTCCCTCGCCGTTACTGTCCGCCCCTCGTAGCTGCTTCCCTCGCCGTTACTGTCCGCCCCTCGTAGCTGCTTCCCTCGCCGTTACTGTCCGCCCCTCGTAGCTGCTTCCCTCGCCGTTACTGTCCGCCCCTCGTAGCTGCTTCCCTCGCCGTTGCTGTCCGTCCCTCGTAGCTGCTTTGCTCGCTGTTGCTGTCCGTCCCTCGTAGCTGCTTTGCTCGCCGTTGCTGTCCGTCCCTCGTAGCTGCTTTGCTCGCCGTTGCTGTTCGTCCCTCGTAGTTGCTTCGCTCGCCGTTACTGTCCGTCCCTCGTAGCTGCTTTGCTCGCCGTTGCTGTTCGTCCCTCGTAGTTGCTTCGCTCGCCGTTACTGTCCGTCCCTCGTAGCTGCTTTGCTCGCCGTTGCTGTCCGTCCCTCGTAGCTGCTTTGCTCGCCGTTGCTGTTCGTCCCTCGTAGTTGCTTCGCTCGCCGTTACTGTCCGTCCCTCGTAGCTGCTTTGCTCGCCGTTGCTGTCCGTCCCCTAAGCTGCTTTGCTCGCCGTTGCTGTCCGTCCCCTAAGCTGCTTTGCTCGCCGTTGCTGTCCGCCTATCGAAGCTGCTTCGCTCGCCGTTGCTGTCCGTCCCTCGTTCCTCACAGCTGCTTTGCTCGCCGTTGCTGTCCGCCCCTCGAAGCTGCTTTGCTCGCCGTTGCTGTCCGTCCCTCGTTCCTCACAGCTGCTTCGCTCGCCGTTGCTGTCCGTCCCTCGTAGCTGCTTTGCTCGCCATTGCTGTTCGTCCCTCGTAGTTGCTTTGCCCGCCGTTACTGTCCGCCCCTCGTAGCTGCTTTGCTCGCCGTTGCCGTCCGCCCCTCGAAGCTGCTTTGCTCGCCGTTGCTGTCCGTCCCTCGTTCCTCACAGCTGCTTCGCTCGCCGTTGCTGTCCGTCCCTCGTAGCTGCTTTGCTCGCCATTGCTGTTCGTCCCTCGTAGTTGCTTTGCCCGCCGTTACTGTCCGTCCCTCGTAGCTGCTTTGCTCGCCGTTACTGTCCGCCCCTCGTAGCTGCTTCACTCGCCGTTACTGTCCGCCCCTCGAAGCTGCTTCGCTCGCCGTTGCTGCTCACCCCTCGAAGCTGCTTCGCTCGCCGTTGCTGCTCGCCCCTCGAAGCTGCTTCGCTCGCCGTTGCTGCTCGCCCCTCGAAGCTGCTTCGCTCGCCGTTGCTGCTCGCTCCTCGAAGCTGCTTCGCTCGCCGTTGCTGCTCGCCCCTCGAAGCTGCTTCGCTCGCCGTTGCTGCTCGCCCCTCGAAGCTGCTTCGCTCGCCGTTGCTGCTCGCCCCTCGAAGCTGCTTCGCTCGCCGTTGCTGTCCGCCCCTCGAAGCTGCTTCGCTCGCCGTTGCTGTCCGCCCCTCGTAGCTGCTTCGCTCGCCGTTACTGTCCGTCCCTCGTTCCTCACAGCTGCTTCACACGCCGTTGCTGTCCGCCCCTCGTAGCTGCTTCCCTCGCCGTTGCTGTCCGCCCCACGTAGCTGCTTCGCTCGCCGTTACTGTCCGTCCCTCGTTCCTCACAGCTGCTTCGCACGCCGTTGCTGTCCGCCCCTCGTAGCTGCTTCCCTCGCCGTTGCTGTCCGCCCCACGTAGCTGCTTCGCTCGCCGTTACTGTCCGCCCCTCGTGGCTGCTTCGCTTACCGTTGCTGTCCGCCCCTCGTAGCTGCTTCCCTTGCCGTTGCTGTCCGCCCCTCGTAGCTGCTTTGCTCGCCGTTGCTGTCCGCCCCTCGAAGCTGCTTTGCTCGCCGTTACTGTCCGCCCCTCGTAACTGCTTCGCTCGCCGTTACTGTCCGCCCCTCGTAGCTGCTTCGCTCGCCGTTACTGTCCGCCCCTCGTAGCTGCTTCGCTCGCCGTTGCTGTCCGCCCCTCGTAGCTGCTTCGCTCGCCGTTGCTGTCCGCCCCTCGTAACTGCTTCGCTCGCCGTTACTGTCCGCCCCTCGTAGCTGCTTCGCTCGCCGTTGCTGTCCGCCCCTCGAAGCTGCTTCGCTCGCCGTTGCTGCTCGCCCCTTGTTCCTGCTTTGCTGGGGCTCTGCGTGAGTGATGGTCGTGGGCTCTGTACAAGAGATTGTTGGGTCTCTGCATGAGCCATTTTCAGGCTTGATATTATGGTACTTTATAGGTGTCTTGTTTTAATGAATGTGTAGAAATAACAATCTGCTTATGTGCTCAAATTTTCAGAGGCAGAAAGATCGGATACGTCAGCAGAAACTGCAGGAGGTGGAGAACGAGAAGACTGTGGATGAAATTCAGGTCAGTGAGGGACTATGGTTATCAGAAGTTGTTCTTTTCTTTCTGGCTAAGAGAATATCTGATATTGGATTAAGGGCTCCAGCGCATCTGAAGGGGCATCTAGTAGGATTCACCGATATCCACAGTGCAAGGACATCCGCAGCCTCCTCTTATACTGTCCAATGGTAATCGTTCTCTTTCCACCGTCTGTATTTACCGCAGACACAGCTGCTCTAGTGACCCCACATCCAAAATACTTATCACCTGCTTTATAAGTTTCCCAAATGCAGTAGAGATAAGTATTACGAGTGAGAGATCCCCTCCCACATAGTAACCAGGATGTCTATATAGTGTTGGTATAAGAGGAGGCTCACACATTACAGGTGACATTATAAGAAGGTTTCTGGAATGTATCACATTTAGTAAGTTGAAAATAAAGGTGATGCTGCCGGTCGGCCCACGCACTGCCGGAGGCCGGTCGCCAGTCACTTGGGGAAGGGTTGTCCTATTTCACAATTAATCATATGTTTTCTTTATTAGGTCACAACCTCAGCAACTGTTAATAATAATAATAATGATTATGCAGCAGTTGATCCGGACGCTGCGCCTCCAGCCTGCAGTGAGTCGAGCAGTGAGGTGAGTGACGATCCGTAACTCAGCCTCTTGTCCTCTGCTCACCAGTCTCATATCTCCAGTTATCATGTTTCTATCCTCTTCCTTCTGGCAGGATAACCTGGATCTTGGAAGCACATTTGTTCGCCAGGTGCAGAAGAAGATAGAAAGTAAACCGAGGAGAGAGCGGAAAGAGCGAAGTAAAGAGCGTTCCCGGGATAGAGCACTAAATGGGTCTCAGGAAAGACAGGCAATGTGTGCTAAAGAGCCAGCCCCATCTCTGCCTCCAATACAGAGTCAGGTAAGGATTCCTTTTCCATTTAATACCTTTGCTCCTCCTCCTCCTCGCCCGTCTGCTCTCCCCGTCCTCCCCCTCCTCCTCGCCCGCCTGCTCCCCCTCCTCCTCGCCCGTCTGCTCTCCCGTCCTCCCCCTCCTCCTCGCCCGCCTGCTCCCCCTCCTCCTCGCCCGTCTGCTCTCCCGTCCCCCCCCTCCTCCTCGCCCGCCTGCTCCCCCTCCTCCTCGCCCGTCTGCTCTCCCGTCCTCCCCCTCCTCCTCGCCCGCCTGCTCCCCCTCCTCCTCGCCCGTCTGCTCTCCCGTCCTCCCCCTCCTCCTCGCCCGCCTGCTCCCCCTCCTCCTCGCCCGTCTGCTCTCCCGTCCTCCCTCTCCTCCACGCCCGCCTGCTCCCCCTCCTCCTCGCCCGTCTGCTCTCCCGTCCTCCCCCTCCTCCTCGCCCGCCTGCTCCCCCTCCTCCTCGCCCGCCTGCTCCCTGCCTGCTCTCCTCCTCCTCTTCCCCCTGGCTGCTCTCCTCCTCTTCCTCTCTCCCCCCCCCCCCCCCCCCCCCCCCCCCGGCTGTTCTCCGCCTCCTCCTCTTCCTCTCTCCCCCCTCTCCCCCCCCGGCTGCTCTCCGCCTCCTCCTCTTCCCCCCCCCCCCCCCCCTCCCTGGCTGCTCTCCGCCTCCTCCTCTTCCCCCCCCCCCCCCCTCCCTGGCTGCTCTCCGCCTCCTCCTCTACCCCCCCCCCCCCCCCAGCTGCTCTCCACCTCCTCCTCTCCTCCTCTTTCTCTTCCCCCCCCCGGCTGCTCTCCGCCTCCTCCTCTTCCTCTCCCCCGCCCCCCCCCCCCCCCCGGCTGCTCTCCACCTCCTCCTCTTCCCCCCCCCCCCCTCCCTGGCTGCTCTCCGCCTCCTCCTATACCCCCCCCCCCAGCTGCTCTCCGCCTCCTCCTCTTTCTCTTCCCCCCCCCCCCGCTGCTCTCTGCCTCCTTCTCTTCCTCTCCCCCCCCCCCCCCCCCCCCCTCCCCGGCTGCTCTCCACCTCCTCCTCTTCCCCCCCCCCCTCCCTGGCTGCTCTCCGCCTCCTCCTCTACCCCCCCCCCCCCCCCCCAGCTGCTCTCCGCCTCCTCCTCTCCCCCCCCCCCCCCTCCCTGGCTGCTCTCCGCCTCCTCCTCTACCCCCCCCAGCTGCTCTCCGCCTCCTCCTCTTCCTCTACCCCCCCCTGGCTGCTCTCCGCCTCATCCCTATTCCTCTCCTCCCTGTTTGTTCCCCCTTATCACCCATCTGCTCACTGTCTCCTCCCCTGGCCCACTTACTCTCTTGCTTTCCCTCTTTTTCTCACCGTCTACAATGTCGTCTTTTTAAATCTCCCATCCTTCCCTTTTCTATATTTCTCTCTCACACATTTGTTTTATCACATCCGCACCTCTCTCCCCTCAGCCACCTGGGGACACGGACATCACAGTGGGATGTGGTCAGGGCCGTGCACGTGTCCTGTATCTGTGTAGAAGTCAGTCTGCTCTTCCATCCCAGATGCGGCTCCATATGTTAATACCTTGTTTCCACACACAATTACCCTGTGGGTACCGATGGTGCAGGGAGTACACACTAAATCCACACAGTGCCAACCACCACTGCCACCATTCTACCAGGACGTGGCATCTTATTCTCCTGGTCAGTCCATTCTGTGACCGGCCACCGTCCATCTTCTGACTACTTCCTCTCTGTGGTAGCGTTGCCCACACACCGGGTGACACGGTGCAAAGATTCCCTGGTGGTGGCCGGTTGGAGGCCGTGGTGTCCTCAGCCCCCCAACAGTGATGTCTGTGTCCCGCATTGGCTTTGGAAGAAGAAATCTAATGGTAAATTAGTACACTGCTCTCTCGTACTCCCAGTACTGACGTAACACTTCCATTGTCTCTTTCAGGGAAGTCTTGTGAGCCAGTATAACATAAAAGCCAGTATGGACTTAGCAAGTAAGTATAATCCCTGCTTGTCTGCAGCCCCTCCCCCTTGTCCCAGCGTGTCTGCAGCCCCCTCCCCCCTTGTCCCAGCGTGTCTGCAGCCCCTCCCCCTTGTCCCAGCGTGTCTGCAGCCCCTCCCCCTCCCTCCAGTCCTGCTCCGGCCTCTCTCCTTAGTGTATTTGTTTCTTTGCAGATATTGGGAATAATTTGGCTGGCATGGGGCGCTACGCAGATTCTTTGGTTTATTATGCAGAAGCTATAAAGTTAAATCCAATGGAGTACAGGTGAGTGGTAATGTGCCTGTATGTCTGGCACATGGCAGTCTATGTTATCAGAGTACTGACCAGACTACTGCTTTCAAATGTTTATCTGGTGTATGTTAGTCCCTGGTGTTTAGTGTTCACTCTTTCTGCCTCTCACTGCCTGGCCCGCCCCTGTCCCGCCTCTTCTCTCGCATGGTCTGGCCGACCCCTGCCCCGCCTTTCGTCTCTCTTGGCCCGCCCCTGCCCCCGCCCCTCTGCCTCACGTCTCTCGGCCAGCACGCCCCTGCCCCCGCCCCCGCCCCTCTGCCTCACGTCTCTCGCCGCCCTGCCCCCGCCCCTCTGCCTCACGTCTCTCGTCTGGCCCGCCCCTGCCCCCACCCCTCTGCCTCACGTCTCTGGGCTGGCCCGCCCCTGCCCCCGCCCCTCTGCCTCACGTCTCTGGGCCGGCCCGCCCCTGCCCCCACCCCTCTGCCTCACGTCTCTCGGCCAGCACGCCCCTGCCCCCGCCCCCGCCCCTCTGCCTCACGTCTCTCGCCGCCCTGCCCCCGCCCCTCTGCCTCACGTCTCTCGTCCGGCCCGCCCCTGCCCCCACCCCTCTGCCTCACGTCTCTGGCCGGCCCGCCCCTGCCCCCGCCCCTCTGCCTCACGTCTCTGGGCCGGCCCGCCCCTGCCCCCACCCCTCTGCCTCAACGTCTCTCGTCCGGACCCGCCCCTGCCCCCACCCCTCTGCCTCACGTCTCTGGGCCGGCCCGCCCCTGCCCCCGCCCCTCTGCCTCACGTCTCTGGGCCGGCCCGCCCCTGCCCCCCACCCCTCTGCCTCACGTCTCTCGTCCGGCCCGCCCCTGCCCCCGCCCCTCTGCCTCACGTCTCTCGTCCGGCCCGCCCCTCTGCCTCACGTCTCTGGGCCGGCCCGCCCCTGCCCCCGCCCCTCTGCCTCACGTCTCTCGTCCGGCCCGCCCCTGCCCCCACCCCTCTGCCTCACGTCTCTGGGCCGGCCCGCCCCTGCCCCCCACCCCTCTGCCTCACGTCTCTGGGCCGGCCCGCCCCTGCCCCCGCCCCTCTGCCTCACGTCTCCTGGGCCGGCCCGCCCCTGCCCCCCACCCCTCTGCCTCACGTCTCTCGTCCGGCCCGCCCCTCTGCCTCACGTCTCTGGGCCGGCCCGCCCCTGCCCCCGCCCCTCTGCCTCACGGTCTCTCGTCCGGCCCGCCCCTGCCCCCACCCCTCTGCCTCACGTCTCTGGGCCGGCCCGCCCCTGCCCCCACCCCTCTGCCTCACGTCTCTGGGCCGGCCCGCCCCTGCCCCCGCCCCTCTGCCTCACGTCTCTGGGCCGGCCCGCCCCTGCCCCCGCCCCTCTGCCTCACGTCTCTCGTCCGGCCCGCCCCTGCCCCCCGCCCCTCTGCCTCACGTCTCTGGGCCGGCCCGCCCCTGCCCCCCGCCCCTCTGCCTCACACACTGTAAACTCCTGTTCTGTTGTCTCTTCTCTTCTCTCTGTTGCAGTGTTTCTTGTTGCCATTAATATTTCCCGCTCGTTGTGTGGACAGGTTTCTGGGTAACCGCTCTTATAGTTTTGAACGTGTTGGCTGGTTTAAGGAGGCGCTGCAGGATGCGGAGAAGGCTCTGGAGCTTCAACCACATTTTATAAAGGGCCTTTTCCGGAAGGGCAGAGCCTTGAAAGGACTGAAGGTAAATAAGGAAATGATCGTCCGTCATTGTGGCATCATTCTGTTATTGCCGTTCAGTCCCCCATAATCCAGTTCTCTTCTGCAATGACAACAAGCCCCCATCCTACTTCCCCAAATGTTTTATATACTTCCCGTCCTCTACCTGTCTGTTCCAGAATCATTCTGTGTCTTTTATTCTCTGAACCATTTCCTTTCTCCGCAGAGATATTCCGAGGCGATTGCGGCTTTTCAGCAAGTGTTGTTATGTGACGTTAATCACTTGGAGGCCGCGGCGGAGATCGCACTGTGCAAACAGGTCAGATTATCATCCCCCCTTTCCTGTGATCCATCTACATCTGGTATCGTCCTCATTTCATCGCCAACTCATTTACTTTCCAAATTACTTCCCTTGCATGGATCCTCAACATCGTCAGCCTAAATGTTACCTAAACTACACCCCTTGTAATGATCACCCCAATCACCAGCCTAATCTACAGCTGGCACAATGGTGACCTCACCCCAATCACCCAATATAATCTACACCCCCTCTAACGAGCACCTCTGTCCACTACTTTGAGAAGAATATATAAAATGGTGACAATTTATGGGACGTTTCACACATTGTATAGTAATTTATATTTGAGTGCTCTAAGGTACAAGTATATAGATTATAACACAGCATTAATTGTCACTATAGAACAATTGTATCCTCTTAGTTGTATCTTACTTATGATATTCAGTAAGGTAACATTTAATAATAATGGGACATAAGGGATACAGGCGCTAGGTTCCCCCCCTTAGGAGGTATGTACCCCCCCCCCCTTAGGAGGCATGGTACCCCCCCCCCCCCCCTTAGGAGGTATGTACCCCCCCCCCCCCTTAGGAGGTATGTACCCCCCCCTCCTTAGGAGGTATGTACCCCCCCCTTAGGAGGTATGTACCCCCCCCCCCTTAGGAGGTATGTACCCCCTCCCTTAGGAGGTATGTACCCCCCCCCCCCTTAGGAGGTATGTACCCCCCCCCCCCCCTTAGGAGGTATGTACCCCCCCCCCCCCACCCTTAGGAGGTATGTACCCCCCCTTCCTTAGGAGGTATGTACCCCCCCCCTTAGGAGGTATGTACCCCCCCCCCCTTAGGAGGTATGTACCCCCTCCCTTAGGAGGTATGTACCCCCCCCCCCCTTAGGAGGTATGTACCCCCCCTTAGGAGGTATGTACCCCCCCTTCCTTAGGAGGTATGTACCCCCCCCTTCCTTAGGAGGTATGTACCCCCCCCCCCCTTAGGAGGTATGTACCCCCCCCCCCCCTTAGGAGGTATGTACCCCCCCCCCCCCCCCCCCCCCCCTTAGGAGGTATGTACCCCCCCCCTTAGGAGGTATGTACCCCCCCCCCCCCCCCCCTTGGGAGGTATGTACCCCCCCCTTGGGAGGTATGTACCCCCCCCTTAGGAGGTATGTACCCCCCCCCCCCCTTAGGAGGTATGTACCCCCCCCCCCCCCCACCCTTAGGAGGTATGTACCCCCCCCCCCCACCCTTAGGAGGTATGTACCCCCCCTTCCTTAGGAGGTATGTACCCCCCCCCTTAGGAGGTATGTACCCCCCCCCCCCTTAGGAGGTATGTACCCCCTCCCTTAGGAGGTATGTACCCCCCCCCCCCTTAGGAGGTATGTACCCCCCCTTAGGAGGTATGTACCCCCCCTTCCTTAGGAGGTATGTACCCCCCCCCTTAGGAGGTATGTACCCCCCCCCCCCTTAGGAGGTATGTACCCCCCCCCCCCCCCCTTAGGAGGTATGTACCCCCCCCTTAGGAGGTATGTACCCCCCCCCCCCCTTGGGAGGTATGTACCCCCCCCCCTTAGGAGGTATGTACCCCTCCTCACCCTGTAGCACCCAGCTCCTCCTCAGTGCCCTACAGCCTCCTGGGGGGAGGAGGGTACCCTACAACATCTCTTACCTGGTGTCACAATATCCCACCAGTACCTGTCTGGGTGCACCGCAGTGCATTTCTTTGTAGGAGGTGGGGGGTGGAGATCTTTCCAAGATGGTGGCCCCCGCTGGTCACAGTGAATGCTGGAGAATTTTACTATGGATCAGGGTGCTGTGGATGGATCCCCCCCCTGGCCTATTGCACCGGCCAGAGCTGCTGGGTAGGGGTACTTCATACTTAGAATTAAGTATGCTTAACTATGCTGTGGGGAGACGCAGACCTCCAGGCCATACAGGATTGCTATGTCCCTGCTTGTATAGTGGTAAATTGGGGAGGGGCAGGGGAGCAGAAGGTTAAAGGGGGGGGCTGAGCCAGTATTTTGCCCAGGGCAAAACTATCCCATTTTTGGACAGATTGTTTCTGCCAGTTTGAGCGAGTTACCTGTTCGTGTTACAGGCTCACAAAAGTGAAGTAAGGAGGAACATTAAGTTTTGAGCTGAAGACCCTCCACTCGTTGTCTGACCTCTTCTTACAATCCGTTCCATATGTTGTGCTGTACATGGGGTCTTATTAAAGCTCAGTACTGCGGGTGCTGCTAATCCCCCAGTGCATACTGAATAACTGAGTCCTTCTCTTACAGGAGTTGATGACATCCACAAGATTAATAATTCAGAATCCTCTGCTCCCTCAGCCCTCACACCCCAGTAAGTAACGAAAAATGTTTATCATTCAGTACCGAAACATTACATAATGCTGTGAGGTTGTATCATTGGTGGTAATATGTTCTCTAGCAAAGGATATGCTTCTTATGCTTACATAGGTAATGAGTAAAGACTTGTGAAACATCAGGAGAATGTACGGGACGCTGACAGGATAGTAGGCAGGAGAGGCTCGGGGGAATGTACGGGACACTGGCAGGTTAGTGGGCAGGAGAGGGCTCGGGGGAATGTACGGGACACTGGCAGGTTAGTGGGCAGGAGAGGGCTCGGGGGAATGTACGGGACGCTGGCGGGTTAGTGGGCAGGAGAGGGGCTCGGGGGAATGTATGGGACACTGGCGGGTTAGTGGCATGAGAGGGCTCAGGGGAATGTACGGGACGCTGGCGGGTTAGTGGTAGGAGAGGGCTCGGGGGGAATGTACCGGACGCTGGAGGGTTAGTGGGCAGGGGAGGGCTCGGGGGAATGTACCGGATGTTGGCGGGTTAGTGGAGAGTGCTCGGGGGGAATGTACTGGACGCTGGCGGGTTAGTGGGCAGGAGAGGGCTCGGGGGAATGTATGGGACACTGGCGGGTTAGTGGGCATGAGAGGGCTCAGGGGAATGTACGGGACGCTGGCGGGTTAGTGGGTAGGAGAGGGCTCGGGGGGGAATGTACCGGACGCTGGAGGGTTAGTGGGCAGGGGGAGGGCTCGGGGGAATGTACCGGATGTTGGCGGGTTAGTGGAGAAGGTGCTCGGGGGGAATGTACGGGACGCTGGTGGGTTAGTGGGGAGGGCTCGGGGGAATGTACCGGATGTTGGCGGGTTAGTGGAGAGTGCTCGGGGGGAATGTACTGGGACGTTGGCGGGTTAGTGTGGAGGGCTCGGGGGGAATGTACGGGACGCTGGCGGGTTAGTGGGGAGGGCTCGGGGGAATGTACGGGACGCTGGCGGGTTAGTGGGTAGGGCTCGGGGGAATGTACGGGACGCTGGCGGGGTTACTGGGCAGGAGAGGGGCTCGGGGGAGGGATGTACGGGACGCTGGCGGAGTTACTGGGCAGGAGAGGGCTCGGGGGAATGTACGGGACGCTGGCGGGTTAGTGGGCTGGAGAGAGCTTGGGGGAATGTACGGGACGCTGGCGGGTTAGTGGGCTGGAGAGAGCTTGGGGGAATGTATGGGACGCTGGCGGGTTAGTTGGGAGGGCTCGGGGGAATGTACGGGACGCTGGCAGAGTTACTGGGCAGGAGAGGGCTCGGGGGGAATGTACGGGACGCTGGCGGGTTAGTGGGCTGGAGAGAGCTTGGGGGAATGTACGGGACGCTGGCGGGTTAGTTGGGAGGGCTCGGGGGAATGTACGGGACGCTGGCGGGTTAGTTGGGAGGGCTCGGGGGAATGTACGGGACGCTGGAGGGTCAGTGGGCAGGAGAGGGCTCGGGGGAATGTACGGGACGCTGGCGGGTTAGTGGGCAGGAGAGGGCTCGGGGGAATGTACCGGACGCTGGAGGGTTAGTGGGCAGGAGAGGGCTCGGGGGAATGTACGGGAAGCTGGAGGGTTAGTGGGGCAGGGGAGGGCTCAGGGGAATGTACGGGATGCTGGCTGGTTAGTGGGCAGGAGAGGGCTCGGGGGAATGTACGGGACGCTGGCGGGTTAGTGGGCAGGAGAGGGCTCGGGGGAATGTACGGGACGCTGGCGGGTTAGTGGGCAGGAGGGGGCTCCGGGGAGTGTATAGGAGTAAAGTGCGAGGGGTTTTGATGGATTTCCACTGACTGTTCTGTAATTTCTTTTTTTAGATTCTGTAGGTGGATGTAATAATGTAGTTGTACCTCGCAATGTGGCTTATACAAGAACTGATGGAAAGAAATCTGCCCCTAAGCCTATAAACAATCTGCCCTTGGCCAAACAGCCCCACTCCTACATCCATCAGGTATACAGAGTGTCTGTAATGGCAGAGTGTGAAATGAGGGGTACACGATGGTAAATAATGCTCTCTCTCCTCCATCTAGTAAGCTTTACCCGGTGTGGGTCGGGAACGTCACAAATAGAATTACAGAGGAGATTCTAAGATCACAATTTGAACAGTAAGTGCTGATTCATTTATATTCCTGTGCCCCGGTCTCTGGCTCTCCTGTAGGTCCGTCCGCTGTGTCACCTGGTTGTCTGTGTAACGTAACAATTATCTAGATGCACGATGTGTGCCACCACTTCTTGAGAATGGTCCAACGTTTAGCCGGACTTGATTCATATGCAGGTAAAAGTGCAGCAGTAGACTATGTTCATGAATCTGTTCCCTATTTCCCACCTTCAGTTGTAGCATATAATTGAGTCATGAGAGAACAAAGCCTCCTCCGTTTTTAGACTGTCACCAGCGGGCAGTGCTCCTGGCAAATGCCACTTGTTCCACTCGTCCCTGACAAATTTTGCCTGATGTAGTTTTTAGCCCACCAGAGTCCTGTACAATATCCTGAACTGTCTACACTCCGAGACGTCTCGTGCCCAATGTCCGCCATAGTCCTGTGCACCCTCCAGGGACGTCTCGTGCCCACTCATTAGACATGGTCCTGCTCGAACCATAGTACCTCCAACTGTGACAATGATTGCCCACTCAGAGATCCTGCACATTTACCATGATGTTGGGAGATATGGGGGTAAATGTATCAAGCTGAGAGTTTTCCAGCGGGTTTGAAAAGTGGAGATGTTGCCTATAGCAACCAATCAGATTCTAGCTGTCATTTTGTAGAATGTAGTGAATAAATGATAGCTAGAATCTGATTGGTTTTTCAAAACCCGCCGGAAAACTCATCTTGATACATTTACCCCATGGTGTTAGCTACTGACCAATCTGTCTTTGACCAGTATAATCTTCCCAACTTTAAAATACGAGGAAAGGGAAAGAGCATATTTCCCAAAACATCCTTTATATCTGTAATAATTACCAGTCCCTGTCCTCTACGGTCATCTTGGAGTGGGGTCTCTGCTGTAGACCATATGTAGAGGCCCATCATGGACAAAATCTAGATTTATACATCATTTTCCCAATACGCTGCCCTATACGAGGATCTGTAAATAGGTAAGAGGAACGGAGTTCATATTGCATGCCCTCCATCTTATAGATACGTTGTCCACTTCTGTTCCTCTGTAGGATTAGTGCGCTCTCCTTCTGTCCCTCTATCCTCACTGCGCTTCTGTTATTAATACAAGTCTCAGACTGCCGCTTGTAATGTCCCATAAAGTTCCAAAAGCACTAACCTCACGCGTTTCAAGATCTGCAAAACCTTTTTTACCGTCTCTACGCAGTTGGTTACTACCTAATGGGCACTAAATGACAGAAGGTAAAGCAGATTTCTCAGCCTCCTTATATACACTGTACAATCCCTTCACCTTCTCCATCCCAATGGGATTGGCTTAAGTGTATCACTAACCTGGGAATTGTGTTTATGTTAACGTATAATAGAAGCCTGGGGCGGAGGTGTTGTCAGCTGGCATTAGGCCTA
This sequence comes from Mixophyes australis, assembly GCA_036250195.1. Classification (NCBI taxonomy): domain Eukaryota; kingdom Metazoa; phylum Chordata; class Amphibia; order Anura; family Limnodynastidae; genus Mixophyes; species Mixophyes australis. Next base: position 1,154 of record JAVHZZ010000470.1, on the reverse strand, counting down.
CATCCTCTAGTCCTGCATGAGGAAGGAATATGGAAGGGCCAAGCGGCATTGCTAGGAGAGCGTCATGCTGGCAATGCTAACAACGTGCAACATTTAGAACAACACAATGTGGTTATTTATATCGCCCACTCTCGGTAACCAGTAGGTTCCAGTGCTGGATGTAAAAAGTTATGTGGTGGATTCTCTTCATTTCATGTTAATCATTACAAGAATCCAATCGGTCATACGAACAATGCTGCAATCAGGTCTCTGCATTCCCTCTTCCCCTCCCCCGAGTCTCTGCGGTCTCTCTTCCCCTCCCCCGAGTCTCTGCGGTCTCTCTTCCCCTCCCCCGAGTCTCTGCGGTCTCTCTTCCCCTCCCCCGAGTCTCTGCGGTCTCTCTTCCCCTCCCCCGAGTCCTCTGCGGTCTCTCTTCCCCTCCCCCGAGTCTCTGCGGTCTCTCTTCCCCTCCCCCGAGTCTCTGCGGTCTCTCTTCCCCTCCCCCGAGTCTCTGCGGTCTCTCTTCCCCTCCCCCGGGTCTCTGCGGTCTCTCTTCCCCTCCCCCGGGTCTCTGCGGTCCTCTCTTCCCCTCCCCCGGGTCTCTGCGGTCCTCTCTTCCCCTCCCCCGGGTCTCTGCGGTCTCTCTTCCCCTCCCCCCGGTCTCTGCGGTCTCTCTTCCCCTCCCCCGGGTCTCTGCGGTCTCTCTTCCCCTCCCCCGGGTCTCTGCATTCCCTCTTCCCCTCCCCCGGGTCTCTGCATTCCCCTCTTCCCCTCCCCCGGGGTCTCTGCGGTTTCTCTCTCCCCCCCCCCCCCCCCCCCTCCCCCGGGTCTCTGCGGTTTCTCTCTCCCCCCCCCCCCCCCCCCCCTCCCCCGGGTCTCTGCGGTTTCTCTCTCCCCCCCCCCCCCCCCCTCCCCGGGTCTCTGCGGTTTCTCTCTCCCCCCTCCCCCTCCCCTCCCCTGGGTCTCTGCTGTCTCTCTTTCCCCCCCACCCCCCTTTAGGTGTCGACTGTTGTATAATTTTTACCACTACACCAATCTGCCTCAGTTCTACAATTCTCAAAGCTGTTGGCTCTTTCCCTTATCTTCAGATCTCTCCGAAATGCGTTGTCCTGTATCGTTGCATGTAAAGTTCTTTTCATCTTCTGTTTCCTCCTTGCACTCACAGGTTTGGTCCC